>CAKNYM010053150.1:669682-702622 GCA_932195095.1 Andricus curvator | reverse complement strand
AGGACGGGGAAGGAAGAGGAGGGATAGTGGGGAAGTGACGGTGAATAGGGGTGGGAAAGGATGAGAAGGGAAGCCAGGAGAGTAAAAGTAGAAGAAATAAAAGTCGGGGAAGGTAAGAGAAGTGAAAGTAACGAACGGATAGTGAAAGTTAGGAGTAGTAGGGGTGGCGCAGGTTGCGGGAGTAAGGGAAGTAAAAGTAGTGGAAGTGAGGGAAGGAAAGTGAGTCTAAGGACCGGGAAGGGAGGTCAGGGATACTAGGGAAGTCGCGGTGAGGTAGGGAGGGGAATTATGAGAAGAGTAGCTAGGAGAAGGGAAGTAGAGGAAAGAGAAGTAATGGAAGGTAGGGGAAGTGCAGAAGAAAGTTAGGAAGGGATCGTGTTGAGGAGGGGATTAGACAATGAATGTGTGGAAGGGAAGGGAAATTTTCAAAAATTGAGGAGAGTGGGAGTAGTCAAATGAAGGTGGCTCACTTGAGGTTCAGGAGTTCGAAGGGAGGAGAGGGATACTATAGAAGTGACAGTGAGTAAGTGAGGGAAAGTTTGAGAAGGACAGCGAAGAAAGAAAGTTGAGGATAGAGAATTAGGTTAAGGTAGAAGAAGTGGAGGAGAAAGTTAGGAAGATATTGTGCAGGGAAGGAGAAGTAGGGGGATGGAGGTGGGGCTGATGAGAGGGGCAGTTGCGGAAGTTATCGAAGTGGAAGTAGGCGAAGTTAAGGTGGAAGAAGTGAGACTTGGGACAAGAAAGGGAGGTGAGGGGTCGTAAGGAAGTGACAGTGAGTAGAGGAGGGGAAGTATGAGAAGGAAGTGGAGAGATGGGAGGTAGAGGCAAGAGAAGTAGGTGAAGTAGGTGAAGGTAAGGGAAGTGAAGGCTAAAGTAAGGAAGGGATAGTAGGGGAAGTGACAAGGGGGGACTTATGGGAGGAAAGGGGAGGAAAGGGGAGGTATACGAAAGGATAGGGAGTAGAAGAGGGAAACTGTGGGTGGGGGAGATTTAAACGACTTAAATAACGTCTTAATTGATTTCAAAACCCTTTTTTTTGGCAAAATTAATAACTATTCATACATCTGTCGTATTGTTTCTGCTGGATAAAAATTGAGATGGAAAACTATATTAAACTTATATCAGTAAATTTTCGCGATACTAAAGTGAGTCGTGTTTTCAGTCCATTTCGTTGACTTTGAATGGCACTGAAATTCAATTATCGATTTTGTGAATTGACATTCAGTTCGCTTAGCCTTCAAAAATATTCTCGTCATGATCGCAATCTGTGAATCAATACATCACATGTGCGTTTTTTGTCCCAAGTTCTTTTTTTTCGATTAGTTTTTTTAATAATTTCTGTATATGTGTTGGAAAACTTCAGTACGTGTCAATAAGAATTAGTTCTGCTTCAACAAAAACATTTAAAAGGAAAAGAGTGATCTAAAAGCTGTTAAAATCGTTTTCAAACGTTCAGAAACTCAATTTTCAGCTTCGAAATATAATATTATTTGGAGGGAAAATTGCTCTTTCGTTTTAATAGTATTTTTCACTTCTAAAAAAATAGAGCAGTGTAGATTTAAATTTGTTTATTAATAACCAGATGGAGTGCTCACATAACAATACTTAGACAGTTTTTGATGTTTTCTAAATAACTGTATTATTTATAGCGACCATTCGCTGTTGTATAACAGTGTATAAAAAAATTGTTTAGTTTTAAGTTTTAAACAAAGGCTTACCAAATCATTCTTAAAGATATCTAAATTTAAAAATGGATTTAATACCTTCTCAAAAATTCTGTAATTTTTTCAATGTAATAAATTTTGGGTCGAGTATTTCCTTTTTTCAAACTATCTTGGACTTTAATTTTCTCTTCCGGCATATTCTGCCAGATTTTAAGTTTTTCTCCCAGCATATTTTATCATAATTGAATTCCAAAGAATTATAAAAAATTCACAAAGAGTAAATGATGAATTCCAAAAAATTCCAGGGTAATGTCAACAAGTTTAAAAATTTATCTTTGGCAAGATATGCCGAAATAGAAAATTGGTCAAGTATTGGTAATTTCTTATTTAACAATAAAGTTGTCATTTTTTTCTTAACATTTTAGAATTACCATTTCTTTTAAGATTTTCAGATTCGTCATAGAACGTTTCATAACTGTGCTGATACTATTTAGAAATAGTGATTTATAGTAGGTGAGAATAATTGAACAACATTTTTTATTACGTTATAAACAAATTAATGAGAAAAGTTATTTTTTGGGATTGGAAGTGTTTGACTTATTTAAATCCAGATTTTCGATATGAAATGTGAGACAAATTAATGCTCAATTACAATTAGTTGAAAATATATGCCATCTGGAAACTTTTTAAACAATTTTTGTAAACAAATTCAAAGTTTGAATATTTTTTAACGTGTAAGGTCAATTTTATTTCATGAAATCAACTAAGAATGTCTTTCCGATGACTCTTTGCTTGAAAAATTGAAAAGAATTATTAATTATTTAAACAATCTTTGGGAACAAATCTTCATGAAATCGACCTTTTGAACACTTTGTTCTCGCTTTTTTTACTGAAAATTATGTCTAGTGTTCATACTGGCTGTTTATCATCGTTAAGTGACATAAATTCATTTTCAAATATTTTCCAATTATTTAAACGATAAAATATTAATAATTTACAACATTCAATTTATTTGAACAATATTTTTTCCACAACATTTATAGATTTTGTTTTTTGTTATTAATATTAAAACTTCTGATTGTTGAAAACAATAATTTGTTTATATTTCTAAATTGTTTCAAAAAATAGTTAATTTTTTTAACAAATTGGAATTGTTGGAACAAACAAGGGTATGTTCAATAATTAAGGTAAGATGTAAATATAAAATTAGTTATTATACAACCTAGATTATTAGTTTAAAATAAACAGTAAGTTAGTGTTTGAACAATTGGAAAATATTTAAAAATAAATTTATGTCACTCAACGATAATAAACTGCCAGTTCGACGAATTTTTGAAAAAAAATTCTGCAAACAAATAAAATTTGTTTACATAATGAAAAATTAATTAACCAATGTTGATAAATATTCCACTAGACCAAAAGTAGTAATTTTTCTTGGAAAAACAACAAATTTGTTAGAAAAAAAATATTATTCAAATAAATGTATGTTGTTTGAACAATAAAAAATTAATTGGACAATGTTGATAAATATTTCACTGAACAAATAGTAGGGGAGACCGGGGCGAGTTGAACATAGGGGCGAGTTGAACCAGTACGTTTATCTTCTGAAGTATTCGTCATGTGGCGCCATCTTATTAGCTCGAAGTGAACTACTTAAAACTTGAATTGTCCCTGTAGTTATTTTGTTTCTCTGTTGCATTGTTCAAAATTATCCTAAAAAACTTATTTCCGTGGCTCGTAAGTAAATTTTACCAAGTTTAAATTTTTCGATCCGAAGCTCTCGGTAAACCATATTAATTTCAAACAATCGACCTGCTAGATTTAGTATACCTTTAAGTATTTAAGTTTAAGTATTTAAGTATTTAAGTTTATTTCCCTTCAAGGATTTGAGGTTATGTTTTTAGCAACAACAAAATTCCATATTTTTTTATGTCAATCGCATGTCGGGGCGAGTTTTACCACTTGCATATGGGGCGAGTTGAACCACTAAAATTCGAGGTATTGATTGCAATTTTCACTGATTCTCCTATCAGAGGCGAATTGAGAGCCGGAAAAGAAAAAAGAGAACGGAAACTTACGGAAAAAAATATTTTAAAGGAAGTAAAAGAAGAGGACAAAAAAACTGAAAAAAAGGTTCTACTCTGTTCGAATACATTCACAGAATGTCATATATGTGTGCATTGTAATAAATGATTGAAGATTTGAATCACGATTTCAAAATTATTGACTCCGCTAAAGTGGTACAACTCGCCCCGCATGTCTAGTATATAACTCGCCCGCATGTATATATAACCCGCCCCGCATGTATATATAACCCGCCCCGCATGTATATATAACTCGCCAGGGCACCGTGGCGAGTTATGCCATTTTCCGCATCATATTATTTCGCTTTTAATGAACTCAGTTATCAAATTAAACTTGTGATACTTGTAGTTATATAAGCCTCAGGTGTACAATACAAGGTAACAATAATATGTTTGGAAAAAGATCGCCACAAAAAATATAAAAAATCGAAAAGTGGTTCAACTCGCCTAATAATTTTTAATACAAAAATAATTTTAAAAAAAATTAAAACAAATTCTATGTGCTTAAATAATTAAAAATTTATTAGCTAATCTTAAGAAAAATTCCAGTAGACCAATAGAAATAATTATTAGTGAAAAAAAACGAGAATAAAGTGCTGAGAAGGTGAATTTCATAAAGGATTGATATTTTTGGTTTTATGGGTGGTTTTCAAGGATCCGCGGGGCATGTCAGGGATGTCAAATCCATATGTCTGATGCATGAAATTCTTTCTTGGATAATTCTAAACAAGTCTCTACACTTTCCCGTAATATCTTCCCAAACCCTGTAAAATTATTCCAAAAATTCTAAGAAGTGATTTTTCCCCATGCAAATTACATGGGAAACTTCAAGTCAAAACCGGCACCTGTTGGAATTAAAATAAAAAAAAAAGAAGTACGAAATTTCTTTTTTGGGATTTGGAATGAAATGGAGGGATCGTTGCCCTCCATCATGAAAAAAATTTTGCCTTGCGTTTTTGGACCACCCTACTAACCAGTGCCAATCTAGAAAAACAACTTTTCTTCATTATTTTTTTTTTAATACGTAATAAACGATTTTTTGAAATTTTTCTTACTCATTTATAGATAGTTTTAGTACAGATATAAGACTGTGTTTGATAAATCTTGAAATTTAGAAAAAAATGGTACTTCTGAAAATTCAAAAAAAATGTCAATTTTGTTCCTATATAAATAAAAAATTAACTAAATTTTTTGTCAAAAATCTAAACATGCAAATCTTTTGAAATTCACAAAGCTTTTATTAGAAAAAAGTAGTAAAAAAAGTTTTTCTGAAGAAATTAGTCTAGATCTTACAATTTTGATCCGATGTGATAATTTTTTTAAAAAGTAAATTCAACTAAATTTTAAAGACATAAAGTTAACATTATTTTTTTTTAATAAACGATCCTGTTTTTTGCGACTATTTATATTTCTGTAGAAAATCATGAAATCCTTACAAATAATAGCCAGTAGGTTACAAAGTTTGAAAAAATATGTTTATTTTTATTTTAACCAATTGTTAATTTTATAAACAAATTCAATGAATCTGACCCATTTTATATCAACGAATAATGATTGTTTATTTTATAAACGAATGTTGAGATATATATATATATATTTTTTAACGATATTTGGAAATTTTCATTTATTTAAAAAATATTTAAACAATTTTATTTTGTTTAAACAATGTTTTTCCCCTCTAAGTCTTGAAAAGTTACTATTTTATCGAATTAATAATAGAGTTAATGAATTTTAAGAGTATTATTTATTATAGAAGACAACTTTTTAAATATAATATCCATGAGACTATTTTATAGGGTCCCGAAAAAACGAATGCATGAAAAATTGGGTTTTGCGAGTTTTTGGTGCTAATTATGATTTTTTACAGTTTTTAAATACAAATTTTTTTGATAAATAAAATATTCCTTTCTCGTCATGAATAAATAATTAAATAAGTTGATTTACCCATTTTTTATTGTTTCTATTAATTTTCTCTTAGAATAGAGTTAGAATGTCGCGGTTTTTTTCGAATTTCTTAATTTGTTTTTAACTTTTCACTAAGTGCGAGAAAATAATCAATTAAATTAAACAGAAATAGTGGTTTGAACCATTTATTATTACTCATAACATTAACATTATTATACTATATAACATTATAATCTTAGAACAATGACAGAAAGTTGCAGCTTCCGGTAAAAATATTTCATATTTTTTCGTTAAGAATACGACTCTTTGGTTGAAAAATGTCTTATATCTTATATCTTTTTAAAAAAATTTTTTAGGAATTATCATCTAAGTTATTTTGATTTTCAAATTATACAATTAAGGAAGCGAAAAAAGTAACTTTTTAGGTAACTTGAAGTTACTTTATTTAGTAACCGTAACTACTTACAGTTATAAGTAACGTAACTGTAGGTAGTTACTCAAAAAAGTAACTTACCCATTTGTACATTTTTATCTTTAATATTTCTGAGAATTGATTATATCTGAAAAGAAAAAAAAAAGAAATGAAATTTTAAATCTTAATTAAAATTCCCATCAAACAATCTTGAGAATCTGATGACATCAAATTCAAGAAAACTTCCATTTCAATCTATGATAAAAACTTATTTTTTGTAATTTTGTTTCTTCTTCAATACAGTAAAAGATGTAATTTCTTCTTTCTAAAAATTATTCCTAATCACATTGAAAAAAATTAATTTTTTTTTTCCTTCTGAATATATCCACCGATTATAAAACACGACTTTCTCGTTCAAGGACATAACGCCTAAAATTGCTTGTTAAAGAAATACCTAAAAGACTGTATTTGAAATATTTTCACAAATTTCCAAAATAAATTCTTTGGAAATTTGATATCTGTTATGTCAGTAATATCATCTTAAAGAAGATTTTCTTAGTTTTTATTTTCGAGCAAACATTGAATAAATTCATTTCAAATCAGTGTCTTCAGAAACATTAAAGATTATTTTCATAAATAATGAAGTAAAATTCATAAATAATTTAAATATAATATAATTGTAGTTTTGTATATACAGTATACTTATTCGATGAATTGGATTAATGTGAATAAGACATACATGAAACAAAACTCTGGCAACAAAGTGTTTAGCTTGTACTGGAATGATATAACTTTTTATTTAAAATAAATTAATTTTTATTTTTCAATTATAGAAAATTAATTCATCTTAAACCTCTATAAGTGTACAAAATTACACAACAGGGGTCCATTCTTGCGTAATTACATTCCTATAAATTTATTTTTTATTTTTGAAAAAATCCATTTTAACTAGAAGGTAGTAATTTTTCTTAAACTTTTGTAAATGCAAAAAAAATACACAACAGAAGTCTATTCAGGAATAATAATCATTACTAAAAAGAATTTTATTTTGGAAGCATTAATATAAACTAAAAGGAATTCATTTTTCTTAAACCTTTGCAAATACAAAAATTGTACAACAGAAGTTTATTTTTAAATGATTACATTCCTATCAAAAAGAATTTTGTGGGTGATTCTGAAACCAATCTATTTAGATTATTAAATTTGCCAATTATGAAAAGAATAAAATCCAAAATATTCAAATGCATTTCTAAAAATTGCTAAAATTCAAAACATTCTTTTCTCAAAAATTTAAATGAAAAGAAAGACTTCTTTCAAGAAAATTAATGTAAATATGTGAACTCAATAAAATAAATCTTAAATTATTCATACGCAAAACCTGCAGATTGGAAAGAATCATGAGTTTAGTGTCTCTATTTAAAAAATTGTTTAATCAAGATTGAAAAGAAATCCATTTTATCATGAATAAAGTTCCAAGCAACCTCAATTTTCAGCTCATTAGAGACAAGAATAATACACTGAAAAAAGAGGGAGAAAAGGGGAAAAAGTCAACCAAAAAATCAACCTCTCACTTTTTCCTTTCTCCGTCCAACATGTTTCGAGGCCAATTTAGACCTCCTCATCAGGGATTATTTATAGAAAATAACTAAAGGAATGAATATATATACCTGTAAAGAAAATATTTGCATCAGTATTAATTAATTATTGATTAAGTTTAATGCAATCAAATATATTTATTGAGAAATTTATTGTTTAATAAAACAGAATTCTTTCTAGTATCTAGTCAAAGAAAATTATATCAGCTAATTAATTACTCTATCCCATACTTTGTTATATCTTGAGAGGTCCCTTTTTAAATTAATAGTCTTGTTTCCTTCTCTCTTCATTGTTTTTGTTTTTAATATAATTTATACTGTTATGCGCATGTTTTTCAATGAACTCAAAAGGATAATGGTTTAGAAAAAGAATTTGTTTACATAGTTCAAAATTGTTTTCATGGAAATCTGAATGTGATAATTTAAGGGCTCTATCAATCAAATTTTTAATAATTTCTATCTTATTTTGAATGAAGTGATTTGAGAGAAAACTAAGTGTTCTTCCTGAACAAATATTTTTCCTATGTCAGTCAGTGGTAATATGTCTTTCATCGGTTTCAATTAAAGTTAAATCAAGAAAATTTAATTTTTCTTCAGTTCCAATTTTAACAGTCAATTGTAATCTTGGGTGTATACTATTAAAAACATTGAGAAGAGTGTTAACATTATTTTTATGTACATCAACTACTGAATCATCAACATGTCTTGCATAAAAATCAATATTAAAATTGATTTTTTGGAAAACTTCATTCTCCAAATCCTCCATAACAATTTCAGCTGAAATAGGAGACAAAACTGATCCTATGGAAGTTGCCAACTTTTGTTTATAAACATTTTCATTGAATTTGAAATATACTGAATGAAAAACATATTTTATAGCATCAAGAAATTGTTTTTTCGGAACTTTGGTATTAATTTGAATCAAATCCGAACGTTTTTGTATGGCGATTTCAACTCTTTCGTAAGGGATATTTGGAAACATAGCTATTACATCAAAAGAGACAAATATGTGATCTACAGGTATCATTACATTGTCAATTAGTTTTAAGAAAGCATGAATATTTTTAATTGATGTTTTTGAGATTTCTATTGATTTTTGAATAATTTGACTGAATAATTCTTCCAATTTTCTAGTTGGAGAACATATTGTTGAAATAACTGGTCGTAGAGGGTAGTCAGCTTTGTGAGCTTTAGCAAGGCCATAGGCTAAGGAGAGATTAGTACTTGTTGTATCAATATCACGTCTTTCAATATTATTACTCAAATATTTATTAGTTCTCATTCAGTCTAAAATTTTCAAAGTCACTTCTTGAAGCATTTTGGTTGGATTATTAGTAATTAAACGAAAACTATCTTCATCATTAAAGATATGCAACATTTTTGGAATATAAACATCCCTATGAATCGCTATTGTAATACTTTCTTTGTCTGATTTTATGATAATTAATCCGGGAATTCTTTACGAAAATTGTTGCTTCAATTAAACCATCATTCAATTCTTTTTCTAACCAAGTTCAAATCAGCATTTCAAAATGTCAGTAACTCTGTGCGGAATAATGACATTAGAAATATTCGAAAACCAGGGGTCTGGTTGATCTTGAAAAAGAACTGAGTGAATGTTTAAATGCAATTTTTGTACATCACCTTGCTCTTCAAGAATGTTTAAAAATTTGCAATCATGTTTTATATTATCTTCAAGGGCACTTTTATTCAGTTTTGTTTTCCTTTCAAAACATTCCTAGATAAGGTAAAGGTACCTCTTAAGAGACATGTCCCAGTTATGAAACAGTTTGATGAATAATTCGATTTATAAATAATTTAAAAGTATATCTTGGAGTAGAAATTATTATATTAATAAGAATGAAAGTTAGGATTTTCATCTATATAAAAATCAAGTATTGTTCTAAAGTTCTAAATACTGAAAAATAATTTTAATTATCTAACCTCCACACTCAGGAAAATTGACCGCCATTTATTCGAGTCAGAAGGCTTGATACCTATTATTTGTTTTATCTTGTGCATTCACAAATTTCGATTATTTAAAATGTGTGATATAGTTTATGTTATGTTAATATTATATAATAGTTCAACTTTAGGTGAAACAAATTAATTTTCAACAAAAAAAAAAAAATGTTTTTCAACAAAATAGCTGAAGTTTTAACGAAAGTGATAAATTTTCAAATAAAATTATGAATCTTCAACTGGAATAATTGAATTGTAAAGTATACATATAAATTTTTAACTAAAATGATGAATCTTCAATTGGAATGATTGAATTTTCAACCAAAAAGATGAATATTCAACTATGCAGATTAATTTTCCACACACAAAAATACAAATTTTCAACACAATATATGAATTTGCAACCAATTTTTTGAATTTGCCACCAAAAATGATAAATTTTTAACTAATAGTTGAATTTTACAAAAAAAAAAGAAACTAATTTTCAACAAAAAGTGGATTAGTTAAATGGTGAGTTAAACAAATTGATTAAAAAAAAATAGATTTTGAACCAAGCAATGCACTTTTAAACTAATGTGATGAATTTTCAACCAAAATGATGAATCTTCAACTGGAATAGTTGAATTTTATACCAA
Organism: Andricus curvator; assembly: GCA_932195095.1. Classification (NCBI taxonomy): domain Eukaryota; kingdom Metazoa; phylum Arthropoda; class Insecta; order Hymenoptera; family Cynipidae; genus Andricus; species Andricus curvator. Next base: position 692,365 of record CAKNYM010053150.1, on the reverse strand, counting down.
AAAGGTTCCAAAATTTCCCGCACCAAATAGTCAAATTTTCATAACAAAAAAAATACATTTTTAATCTAAAGTAGAATTTTTATATTTTCTGTTTAAAAAAAATAATTTCTAACGAAAAAAACGAATTTTCAACAAAATAGTTAAATTTGAAACTGCAAAAGTTAAATTTTCAGTTAGAAAAATTGATTTTCAACAATATAGTTAAATTTTCAATCCGAGATGAATTTTCAATTAAAATGATGAATCTTCAACCAAAAAAATTACTTTTTAACAACGGAGTTGCACTTTTAACCAAGAAGTTGAATTTTCAAATAAAAAAGATGAATTCTCAACGAACAATGTAATATAATTTAAATTTAAACCAAAAAAGATTTTAATTTTAAATAAAAAAACATTTAAATTCAACCAAAAAAGACCAATTTTCAAAAATAGTTGAGTTTTCAATTAAAAAATACTTTTCAGTCAACAGAGAAAACTTATTTAAAACAAACTGTTGAATTTTCGAGGAGAAATATGAATTTTCAACCAAGAAGATTAAATTTCTACTTAAAAGGACAAATATTCAAAAAAACACATGAAATTATTATTAGTTATATTGAAAGAAAAAAAACGAAAAGGGTACTTAGCCTAATATTTTATTTACACTTTACTTTGACCGAGTTTCTCAAGTTTTGACTTCATCCTTCATGTTTTTTTTTTCATCCACCTAAATAAAAATTTATTCCCTGTTATAGGTTCCCTTTATAGGTCAGGTTTATTAATTTTAACGAAACCTTTTATTACATTTTTTATCTCTATTAACAATTAAAATAAATGTTCGTTGTACTATTTATTTCGATTTAATATAGCAAGTAATCTAAAATAAGCCATATTAACATAAAAAAACACATTTCTCTGCTGTTCCTTAATAGGAACATGCATTATGAAACACCCGTACAAGAGTCCAGAAGTTGTTTCATAATAGGTACTTAGGGTGGTCCAAAAATGCATTGCAAAATTTTTTTTTCACCCTAGAGGGCAAGTCCTCCCACCAAAAGTTTCCATTTCCGGAGAAAAAAAATCTGCCCGCTCCGCGGGCACGTTCTCATCGCGCCTGGGGCGCGCACCTGTTGGATCTCGCGCTTCGCGCTCGATTGGGTATTCATCGCGCGCTCCGCGCTCGATTATATGTTTATCTCGCGTTTCGCGCTCGATAATGTATTCACCTCGTGCTGCGCGCTCGGACACATTTGTCGTCTAGGTTTTCACACTTCGTGTGCTCGCTATTGCGCGCTTCGCGGGGTAATACTCTCTTAGTAAGCTTCATCGTTATGACCTGCTTTTGGTTTAATTATGTCAGTTTTACATAAAAAGAAGAACTAATTTACTTAAGGTTCTGTCGACCTTAAGGAACACATTCTCATCACGACACTCGCGCTTTGCGCTCGATATTTGTTTTGATCATCATGTGAAACTCGCGCGTCACGCTCGTTTCTGTTCATCGTATAATAGAAACCCAAAAGTTTGAGCGCGCTTGCTGCGCGCAATTTGGTCGTCGCGCTTCGCAACGACTATATGTTACGTTCAATGTTCTTCAGATAAAAATGACTAAGGTTGTATTTGATTTAAAATGAAGAAGGTAATTCCTTTACTTCAGCGTATATTTCCGTATCTTTATAATAAATCCTACAATCAGAAAGATTTTTTTCCAACTATCTGAAAAGGGGAGAAAAAAAAGTATCTAAATCGTTTTGGAACATATATCTTGCTTTTTCATTCACAATCAAACCGACCCCTTGACTACCATGTGATTCCCTATCTACTCCTGACCGTATTTCAAAACCGCCTTTCAACACCCCATTTTCTATGTTTCTACTTTCGCATCCCTTTTTCTTTGTCTCAGGTACCCATAGAATATCTAGTTTCCTAGCATGCATAGTTTCTCGTAGTTCTTTTACTTTAAGATCATTCACTCCTCTAGCATTCCAAACACCCAGTCTCCATTCATCGCCTGAAACTCGAACTTTACGTCTACCGTGTGTATGCATTTCGCCAATCAAATTTTCAGTCCATTCCGAGGCTACTTTATTGTTTGTATTTTTCATGTTTAGATTGTACACCCAACTACCACCTTTATGCGCGAAATTTGTTTTGCGAGTCGAAATCATCTCCAAGTTGAGTAGTGATTCGTCGTATACTGGAGAGTCCAGTTGTAACGTCAGTCCCACCAAAACTTCTGTTACGGGGGCAGGGGGGGGGGGCGAGGACAAGGAATGGAAACCGAGAGAGTCGCAATTGGTTGACGTTTTATGCTGAGAAGGTCACCAGCCGTCAGCAGCGTTGTATTAGATAGGAGTTCATATGTTTCCATCTGCGCATTCCCGGCCCACCTCTAAACGAGGAACCAATAACTCTTTTTTTTAATATATATATATATATATATTCATTTCGTCCATTTGGAGCATAGTTCTTGAAATATAAATGTAATAATCGAATTTTCTCAGAGCAATTATTTTAGTAAACAAAGATCAAAACACATTCTGAAATAAAAGTCAGATTTTCAGTCAGAATAAATTGTTTGAATCATTATTATATTTTATTTTTTCAATCGTTAGAAATAGTATTAAGGGCATACAAAAATTGAATATTTTGAAAAACCACACACAAGATGAAAAATAAAGTAAATAAGCAAAGTTTTGATGAGAATGTGCCCGCTTAACGGGTAGATTGTTTCACTTTTAATGTTATTTTTTACGAATAAAACAAAAACTACACATCCTATCAAAAAGTGGCCCATAAGAAATTTGTAGATCTTTTTTGAGTGCACAATTTTAGTATAGTCATCATTTGTCGTATCTTGCATAGTTTGACCGTAAAATTGATTTTTTGGATTTTTCATTATTTCTTGTGCAATAAAAATGTGAATTTTCGATTTTTCAAGAAAATTCAAAAAGTTGTTATGATAATCTTGTAAGGCGTGCAAAAAGAAACACTTTTCTTATCCTGGCTTTTTTTCGTATCGTGCGTTGTTTGGCTGAAAATGTGCATTTTCGTTTTTTCTTTTGGACTTTGAAAATGCTGTAACTCTGAAAATTTTCATTTTATCAAAAAATGTCATAAGAATAAAATATTTGAATTTTCAATTAATATAAGCGGCTGTACATATAATTTCCAAATTTTGGAAAAAAACGGTCCAAAAAATTTTCAAAATGCCCTCACTTTTTGAATTTTTATTCAAAATGGCTGGCTAACAAACTTGACCTTTAGTTTGGGTGACTAAAGAAGTATAACAAAGCCCAGTCCAATCGGTCAATTCTTTCGAAAGTTATCGTGTTCACAGACAGACATACAGACAGACACATTCGTAAAAACCTGTTTTTTGGGTTCAGGGGATCTCAAAACGTGGACATTTGACAAAAACCGGGGGGTCAAATTTTACACAAATCTAATACCTTCTCTAGATGAGAATGTAAAAATCCCTAATTTTTTTTCGAAATTCGATTATTAACACGTGCCACCGGGCACTTCAAAATCCCATTTAATTAACATGGGGAAATATTGGATTTTCGAAAAATTGAACTCATACTTCAGGGTTCGATCGAAACGTGCCAAACTTTTCAGGGATTGAAGAGGAGTACCTATGAAATAAAAGCATACTAATAACTTTCAACTTTTAACCCACGCTTACCCCTCCCACAGCGCCCCAAATATGACCCAAAAATAAAAAAACTACATTTTTACGTATTATTGTTACTTTTTAGCAATTTTCGTCGCTTTTTCATACAAATAATTACTAATAGACAATTTGAATATTTTCCATAACTTTTTAAACAATTTTTTTTGTTTAAACAAATGTAACTTATTTAAACAATTATTCATTCCGGAAAAATGTAAAAAATAATCGTATTTCCTGATTGAAATGTAACAGTTTGTCATTGTTTAAGGTAGCAATTTTTTCTTGAAACATTATGTAATTATTTAAACAATTACTTATTGTTTATTCTCAAAATTTCTAAAAATTGACCCAGAGATGTCCACTTTTTTCTCAAATTGCTATTCTATGCTACTTTTTGTTAAATAATTATATAATTTTGATTAATTTCTTTTGAAGTTTAATAAATTTCTATTTGTTTAAACAATTTTTATTAGCTTGAGCAGTTTTTTTCGATAACTTTAAAAAAATGAAATAAAATAAAGTACATATAATTATTGTTCTGACTGTATAGTGTACAGAAAGAATATATTAACAATTTTTTAATTGTTTAAACAAATATAATTTGTTTAAACAATTATTTTTCCAACAATATTTTTTAAATCGTATTTTCTGAATTAAACATAATATTGAATGATTGCCAGGAGTAATAAATTCTGCTAAAAACTTCATGTTATTGTTTATACAATTAATTATTTTTTTTTTTCTTCAAATTTTCTTCAAATTGAGTATGGATGGTTTACATCTTCTTTGGCGCATTACTAAATAAATCATGAATGTCATGATAAAATTTAAATTATAAAAGTGTATTTATTATTGCTTTCTTCATATTTTTACAATCTTTATCATAATTATATTATAAACAAGCACATTCACTAATGCAAATTATGATTCAAGTTCCAACAGATTGCTTTTTTACAGTTTCATACTCGTTATAAATATTAAAACGTGTCGCTGATTTTCGTTTTAGCTTCATACGATTATTTATAAGACTGTTTTCAAGTTATTTCTGTAATTCACACGTGCAGCGTTGAACTTGTTTCAAATTTGCCGCTCGAAGACCTTTTAAAAATGGAGGTGATTGTGACGTTTTTTACAGAATTTATTACCCCTCGAAATCATTCAATATTATGTTTAATTCAGAAAATAGGATTTAAAAAATATTTTTGGAAAAATAATCGTTTAAACAAATTATATTTGTCTAAACAATTAAAAAATTGTTAATATATTCTTTCTGTACACTATACAGTCAGAAAAATAATTATATGTATTTTATTTTATTTTTTTAAGTTATTGAAAAAAAACTGCTTGAACAAATCAAAATTTTTTAAACAAATAGAAATTTATTAAAAGATATGTATCAAAATTATATAATTCAAAAAGTTGCATAGGATACCAATTTGAGAAAAACGTGGACATCTCTGGGTTAATTTTTAGAAATTTTGAGAATAAACAATAAGTAATTGTTTAAATAATTACATAATGTTAAAAAAAATAACACTCCAAACAATGACAAACTATTACATTTGAATCAGAAAATACGATCATTTTCTACATTTTTTGGGAATAAATAATTGTTTAAATAAGTTATATTTGTTTAAACAATTAAAAATTGTTTAAAAAGTCATGGAAAATATTCAAATTGTCTATTAGTAATTATTCCTATGAAAAAGACGACGGAAATTGCTAAAAAGTAACAATAATACGTAAAAATGTAGTATTTTGATTTTTGGGTCATATTAGGGGCGCTGTGAGGGGGGGGGGGGGGTAAGGGTGGATTAAAAATGAAAGTTTTCAGTATGATTTTATTTCATAGGTACTTCTCTTCAATCCCTAAAAATTTTGGTACGTTTCGATAAAACCCTGAAGTATGAGTTCAATTTTTCGAAAATCCAAAATTTCCCCATGTTAATTAAATGGGATTTTGAAGTGCCCGGTGGCACGTGTTAATATTCGAGTTTAAAAAAAAAATTATGGATTTTTTTTTCTCTGGAAATTGAAACTTTTTTTGCGGGGGGGGGGGGGGGCTTGCCCTGTAGCTCGAAAACCGTTTTTTTGGACCACCCTAATGGTACATATGGGTCGTTCCGCTTTTTCATAAATATAATAACTTTGCTTAGACTAAGTTAAACTTTCAATAGGCATTTCGCATTTAGAAAATATCAGCCCATTCATTGATATAAACATTTTGAAAATATATACCACTTTTATTCCAAAATTAATGAAAATCTCAAGACCCCCTCAAAATTTGTCTCATGATAGGTACCTTTACCTTAATAAAAGAGGGAACTTGTTCATTTAATTTTTCAATAATTTGTTTTATCTTAACATTCAAAGAATGTGTCTGTGAATGGAATTTCTTAATAGTTAAATTTAAGAGAGAGATTTAAAATTTTTCAGTATTTATATCTAATTTTTCATTATTTTTTTTGTTTTTGAAATCAAAGCTTTTTATTGATTTCAAAAATTTGTGTAGGAAATACTCCATGAATTTTGCATTTGATCAAAAAGTCTTGTTTTTTTGTAGCTGATTCTAATACCAATCTATCAGGATTATTAAATTTTCCAATTACGAAAAGAAAACAATCCAAAATATTTAAATACATTTAAAAAAAATTTTATTTTAACTAAAATTCGATGCATACTTATTACAACAAATTATTATTATTGTTTTTTTTTTAATTAAATAAAGGAAAAGATTTCTTACAAAAAATTGAGAGTAAAATTATGTATACTCAATTTAAAGAAATATTAAAATTATTCATAAGCAAACCCTGCAGATTGGAAAGTATCATATGTTTAGTGTCTCTATTTAAAAATTTTCAAGTTAAGATTGAAAAGAATTTCATTTCACTACGAATAATTTTTGCAAAATAAGCAGGAAAAATTCATAATTAAACAATAAAATTCCAAAACAGCCTCACTTTTCGGCTCATTAGAGACAAGAATAAAATTATTGGAAAAAGGAGAAAAAGGGAAAAAGTCAACCAAAAACCAACCCCTCACTTTTTCCTTTCTCCGTCCTTTTTATACTACAGGGGGACCAACGCAATTTAAACCTCCTCATCAGGGATTATTTATAGGGAATAACTAAAGTTATGAGTCTGTAAAGAAAATATTCAATAAAAATTAATTCAGTTTAATAGAATCAAAATTATTTTTTGAGAAATTGATTGTTAAATAGAAAAGAAATTTTTATATTATCTAGTAAAAGAAATTTACTTTAACCAATTAATTACTCTATCCCAAACTTTATTATATCTTGAGAGGTCCCTCCTTAAATTGATAGCCTTGTTACCTTCTCTCTTTATGAACAACATCTCCATGAATTCTCTCATTTTCTGATTTCTTTCATGATAAAGAATTTTAATATCATTCCAATTGAAGTCATGACCATGTGTAATCTTATGTTTTGAAAGGACTGGGTGATATCTAGGACTTATGTGAAAATTATTTTCATGTTCATTTTTCCCAAGTCTAAGAGCCCTTTTAGTCTGCCCTACATAAACAGCATTAAAATCTTTACAATTAATTTTGTAAATAACACATTTTTTGTCTAACGTTTCATATATATCTTTTCCTAATTTTATAATCACATTGCTCTTGAAAGTAACTCTATAAATGGTATGTAAACCTAATTTTCCCAACATTGATTTCCAAATCTTCTAGCTGTTACCAAAATATGGAAGAACAACAGTATTCAATGTATTATAATCTTCTCTGTTTATTTTATTTTGATCATTATTTATGTTTTTTATATATTTTAGTCTGTTATGTACATGTTTTTCAATGAAATCAAAAGGGTAATGGTTAAGAAAAAGAATTTGTTTACATTGTTCAATATTTTTTTCATGGAAAACTGGATGTGATAATTTAAGGGCTTTATCAATCAAATTTTTAATGATTCCTATTTTATTTTCAATAGAGTGATTTGAAAGAAAACTAAGTGTTCTACCTGAAGAAATCTTTTTCCTATGCCAGTCAGTGATAATATGTCTTTCATCGGTTTTAATTAAAGCCAAATCAAGAAAATTTAATTTTCCTTCAGTTTCAACTTCAACAGTAAATTGTTATCTTGGGTATATACTATTAGAAGCATTAAGAAGAGTGTTAACATTATTTTTATGTACGCCAACTACTGAAGCATGAACATATCTTGCATAAAAATCAACATTAAAATCAATTTTTTTGAAAACTTCATTCTCTAAATCCTCCATAACAATTTCAGCTGAAATAGGAGACAAAGCTGATCCTATGGGAGTTCCCAAGTTTTGTTTATAAAATTTAGTATTAAATTTGAAATATACTGAATGAAAAACATATTTTATAGCATCAAGAAATTGTTTTTTCGAAACATTGGTATTAATTTTAATAAAATCCCAACGTTTTTGTATGGCAAATTCGACTCTTTCATAAGGGATATTTGGAAATATAGCTATTACATCAAAAGAGACAAATATATGGTCTGAAGGTATTATCACACTGTCAATTAGTTTTAAGAAAGCATGACTATTTTTAATTGATGTTTCTGAGATTTGTATTGATTTTTTAATAATTTGACTCAATAATTCTTCCAATTTTCTAGGTGGGGAACCTATTGTTGAAATGACCGGTCGTAGAGGGTAGTCATATTTGTGAGCTTTAACGAGTCCATAGGCTAATGAGAGATTAGTACTCGATGTATCGATATCACATCTTTCAATATTATTACCCAAATATTTATCAATTCTCATTCTGTCTAAAATTGTAAAAGTCCTTTTTTGAAGCAATATGGTGGGATTATTGGGAATCAATTGAAAACTATCCGCATCATTAAAGATATGCAACATTTTTTGAATATAAACATCCCTATGAATCGCTACTGTAATACTTCCTTTGTCTGATTTTGTGATCATTAATTCTGGATTTCTTTAAGAAAATTGTTGCTTTAATTAAACCATCATTCAATTCCTTTTTGAACCAAGTTTTTGCATTATAATTATTTAAAAAATCATTAGACAAACCCATAAATTGAGATCTAAATTCATCAATTTTATTTTCAGGTATTTTTCATATTTGATTCAATGTCTTTAATTATTTCAAGTAGTTGAATATAGTCTTTTTCCATAAATTTTTTGCTAAAACCATGACCTAATCTCAAAATGTCAATAACTCTGTGTGGAATAATTACATTAGAAATATTCAGAAACCAAGCTTCTGGTTGATCATGGAAAAGAATTGAGTCAATATTTAAATGCAGTTTTTGTACATCTCCTTGTTCATTGAGAATGTTTAAAAATTTCTTATCATGTTTTCTATTATCCTTAAGGGCGATTTTGTTAAGTTTTGTTTCCCTTTCAAAACATTCCTTGATAATAAAGGAGGGAACTTGTTGATTTCATTTCTCAATAATTTGATTTATCTTAACATTTAAAGAATGTATCTGTGAATCGCAATCCTTAATAGTCAAATTTAAGAGGGATTTTCTGAATTTCGCAGTATTTATATCAAACTTTTCTTTATTTCTTCTTAGGAAAAACGCCATGAATTTTGCATTTGATCAAAAAGTCTTGTTGTAAAATTGTTGACCTTAATTTTTTACTAATTAAGTACAATTGTTTGATATTTTTCACAGGTCCATTTTTAAGCGAAAAAATATCGTTTTTTCTTCTGATCTTGTTGCAGTTATATGGCCAATTATGTTCTATCGAAAAATGTTGCCAAGCACCGCTAATCGTTTATTTTATAAATAAATTATATAAACAAATGTACATTGCAGATATTTATAGGCAGAAAGAAATCGTTTTTCTTTTATTATTGTTTAAACTATATTGACAATGAATTGTTTAGATGAAATATTGTCATGCCTCACTATTTGTTTATTTTTAAAACAAATTAGGTCAACGCCTAAAATGTTCATTTTTTGTATAATTTGTTTATATAATGAGCAAATATTAATGTATATCAATTTTTTTAGAAACCATCATTGAAAATATAATTTCAGCAAGGCACATTTTTTTCAGAAAACGTCATTAGCGATATAATTTCAGCAAGGTCCAAAAAAAAAACGATTTCTTTCGCTTGAAAACACCCAAAATGTGCATTTGTTTATATAATTTGTTCATAAAATGAAAAAATATTGATGAATGACAACATTTTTTTTCAGAAAACATCATTGGCAATATAATTGCAACAAATTTGAAAGAAAAAAACGGTTTCTTTTCGCCTAAAAACGCCCAAGATGTGCATTTGTTTATATAATTTGTTTATAAAATGAACAAATAACATTCAATATTAAATTTCAATAACCATGTATCATCTTAACGATGAAGGCAAGTGATTTCAGAGCAGAAATATACTTTGAAGACGAATAACCCCTAATGTCGATCATTTGTTAATACAATTTGTTTATAACAATTACCTTCGCAAGTTAACAATTTTTTTGTCTTTCTCATACCCCTGTGCATTAAATACAAGGGACGAGAAGTATAAGAAAAATTTTTTCTAGAAGATAAAAAATGAAATAAAAAAAATCGAAATTTTTTTCGCTGTTTGCATTAACATAACAATTAAATAAACAAAAAAATAAAAAATCTACACTGAAAAAAAATTTACTTGATTCAAGGAAATGCGTTTCTTTGGTTTTTTTCTTTCGTCCAAGGAATTGTTTACTTCAGTTAAGTTAATATTGTTTAGATGCAAAAAATTCACGCATTAATTCAAGGAAATGAGTTCTTTGGTGAAATTTCTTTAATTTTGTTTGAGTCAAGAAAATATTCACTCAAGATAAATGAATTTTCATTCAATTGAAGAAATATTTATTCCATGCTAAGAACTGTCAAAATCATAAAAATAAAACAGTTATCTATATTTAAAAAATATTCTTTCACGATAAATCGACGTTCGTTCAATTGAAAAAAAAAATTATTTAACAGTATAAGTTGATATAATTGTTGCAACGAAATAATGACTCAAACTGAAGAAATCCTTATTCAAGATAAATAAATATTCATTCAGTTAAACAAATATTTATTGCATTCTAACAATTATCATAATCAACACAATAATAAAATTGTTTGAATGTAAAAAATATTCTTTCAATACAAATGTATATTCATTAAATTGAAAGAAATATTTATTGCAAGCTAAAAGTTGATATAACGAAATAATTACTTAAATTGAAGAAATATTAATTGAAGATAAATGAATATTCATTCGATTAAATAAATATTTACTGCATTCTAACAATTATTGTAATCAACACAATGCAAGTATTATTTAAATTTAAAAAACATTCTTTTAATATAAAGTTATGTTCACTAAAGTGAACAAAATATTTATTTCATGCCAGAAGTCGACATAATCATATCGCAATCAAATAATTACTTGAATTGAAGAAATATTCTTTTGAGATAAAGGAATATTACATCCAATTCAAGAAATATTTACTGCATTCTAACAATTATCATTGTCAACACAACGCAAACCTTATTCAACCGTAAAAAATATTCTTTTAATACAAATGTATATTCATGAAACTGAACAAAAATATTTATTCCATGCCAGAAGTCGACATAATCATCGCAATGAAATAATTATTTTTGTTAAAAAAATGTTTAAAAAAATAAAACGTTGATTCATTCCTCACCGACATTTTGTTGCCAACTCTTGTCAACTGGAAATAAGACAAGTTGAACTTTGGAAAATTAAGTAATAGCCAGTAAGGGACGTTTATCTTGCTTGAAATCTTTATTTTCAATTATGAAGATTTAAGACAATTTTAAAAATTATAAAAAATATTTAAATATAGCTTTTAGTAAAAATTGTTATCACAGAAAATTCAAGTTTGCATTTTAAGTTCAGTTACAAGAAATTAAATCTTTCTCACGAATAAAATTAAATTTAAAAATTACGTTTCTCATCATGAAAATTGTCTCTATAAAGTGACTTGAATATTTGATAACTCATGTAAAAGTTTACAGTTCGCATTATGAAACAACTGTTTCATTTAATTTTCATAATGAAACAATTTCATTTTTTTATTTAAGATAGGGTAAAAGATCAAACATTTCTGCATCAAATGTTAATTGATAGGTTGAAACATTGTTGACTACTGTCTCAGGAATATTAGGAAAAAAGTGTAAATAATTATATTTTCTAGGGTTTATATACCCTCCAATATAATCGATTTTTTTTACAAAACTGTGCTTTTTTTTCTTTTATTCTGCCAAGATCTGAACTTTGAACAAATAATTTCAAATTGTGAAATCGTTTATAAATTTAGTGTTCAAGTATAAGAAATTTTTGAATGTTTGAAACTTATTTCTCCTAAGTTCAGACTTTTAATTTCAAGGTATTTTCTTTAAAACCATAATTATTATATTGTATACGTTTTACTCTATAATCTTCATATTGTTTAAATAAACCCGCATTTGAGCAATAACACGTGTTTGCTGATAATATGAGCTTGACCTTAAAAAATGTACCACATCAAAATCACATTATAATTTATAGGGCATTTAATTTAAGCCGGCACTGGTCGTTTCTCACAAGCGGTAAGAATTTTCTTGGTTTGTATATAAGGACCATTTCGACCGATACCCTCAGCGTGCGATATTCTGCGTTACACTCAAAACAAAGAATTTTTGGAACCAAGAAAATGCATTTACTTGAATCTTATTTCTTAGCATCAAGAAAATATTCGTTAATAGTAGTAATTTTTATTTAAACCAGCCACATATCTTTTGTTAATTTTAAGAAATGAATTCTTTGGCTATATTTTCTTGATTCAAACAAATATTTCTTATATTCAAGAAAACCATTTCTTTGATTCCAAAGTTCTAGATTCATTGAAATCTGATTAGTCGTTCAAAGAAATATTTATTTGATTCAGTGAGTTCGATTCTTTGAATTGATTCGGACGCATTTGAATCAATTAATTGTGCATATTTGAATCAAGTCTTTAAGTTTATTCAACTCAAAGCAATAATGACTTAATTCAAAATAATATTAATTAAATTAAAAATATATTAATTTCTTACAAAGAGTTCATGCATTTATACCAATGAAGCATTTATTTAGATTAACAAGGTATTGTGTTTGCATACATATTTATTTCTTCATTTGAAGGAAACGTTTTATTTGCTTACTAGAATTAAATTATTCATAACAAATAAACATTTATTCCAACGAAGTCATTATTTTTTCAAACCAAACATTCAATAATTTGGCATAATTTGTTTCAATTGAATACTTCTTTAGATCAAAGAAATATGTTGTTAAATTCAATACCCATGTTTTTTATTTGAAGAAATATTTCTGTGGCATTTATGGTGAGCGTTAAATACGGCTTTCCGCCTTATAATTTCCATGTTTTTCCAAGATTGTAAAATATATTCGTGATGCGTTGTTTTAAATTAAATATGTATAATAATAACAATGTGAATTATAATTTAAGCTGAAAGAATCCATTTGATTATTTAGGAAAACATGTACTACAGTTGAAGTACGAACTACTTCATTGCACTCGCGCATGGTTTAGGCCAAAGAAATATTTGTTTGAATCAGTGGGATATTTTTTTGCTTCAAATACTCAAAAATTTGATGCGAAGAAATAGTTTTGTGAGTCTATAAAATATTGACTTGATTTTAAAATATGTTTCTTTCCATCAATTCACATATTCTCATCTCAAAGAAATATTCATTCCCATTCATGGCACATTCATTTGGAACAATGAGTCATTTATTTGGTTTAAAATGTATATTTTTGTCTTTGATTAATATTTCTGTGATTTAAAGGAATATTTCCCTCCGATCAATAGGTCGTATTTTTGAATTACAGTACGCTTCATTGAAACAAAAAAATCAAATCTGTCAATTAAAAAAACGTTTATTTTATCCGATCGACAATACTTTCAATTAAAGAAATATTTCTTAGAATTGAAATTGTATTCGATCATATCAACTGACTGATTTTTAAATCCAAATATTTAATTTCATTCAGTTAAAGACATCGTCCATTCGCTCAAATAATATTTTAGAGGCTGGAGTAATTATTTATTTGCTTCAATAATTTCTTATTTTTCATGCAATTAAACGATTTTTTTAAATTGAAGAAATACATGATTGGGCGTATTCAGTACGACCATTTCTTTGAATCAAAGAAATTTTTTTTGATTCAAAAACTTTTTTTTTCAGTGTACTTAACCATTTTCTGAAAAATTTAGTTCTGAATTTAAAAAAAAATCTAAAATCGGTGCATAATTACGTTCTAAATGTCATTTTGAACATCGTTTTCCAATTTCAGCCCACTGTGCGATGTGTCGTGTATAAAGACAAGCCAAATACTGACGTTGAGTTTTGAAGGAAACTCTCAGAATTTGTCAGATTTTCAGAAAAGAGTGAGAAAGAGACACAACACAGAGAAAGAAATAAAAACGAGGCAACTTTTTTTGACATAGTTTACCCCTACACTGAAAAAAAAAAATTTTTTGGATCCAAAGAAATGCATTTCTTTGATTGTATTCATTTGAGCCAAATAAACCGTTTAATTAATTGTACTAAATATTGTTTAAAAACAACAAACTCGTGCATTGATTCAAAGGAATATGAGATAATTAACTCAAGGAATTGATATCTTTAAAACTAAGAACCTAGTTTCCTTAAATCTTGCTTTCGCATCCAAAGAAATATTTTTTTAGTTCAATAATTTTGAGCCTTTGAATTAAAAAGTATTTCATTTGAAAGAAGTAACTCATTGATGCGTGAAACAAATATTTTGGTTTCTTTGAATCAAAGAAATATTGACATAAATGAAAGCAATATTAATTGAGTGAAAGCGATATTTCTTTCGTTCTAATAGAACGTGTCATTAGTCGAATAAAGTAATTTGTTCACTTAAGTAATAATTTATTCACTTGGAAGATATGTTTCTTTTAATAAATAGAGTGAAGCGATTTATGTCCAATAAATATTTCCTTCAAGTGAAGAAATATATTTTTGAAATAACTTCATACACCATTCGTTCGAAAAAATATTTTGGTAAAATTCCTTATTTGTACTGAGTAGTTCAGACATATACCGCCAGGTGCGCAGATTTTATAGTCTCACAATAGAAATGGATTCTCCAGTCTTTAAGTTAGCCATACATTTTCACCGTAGATATAATCTGAAAAATGTGGTGATTGGTGTTTATCGGTCTTCCTAAGCATTGGTCAGTTGGTCTTGTTTGAAATTCTTTTTCCTACTCCGCGAAAATGAAAATAAATATGATTATTATAAATTATAATCATTATAATTGCATTGACTATTTTTTTTCAATGAATGGCCCTGCTTCATTTTCATACTTTAACTACTCAACATTTTTAAACAATAGGAGAACTTTCTGTTTGAGTAAATTGTTCTTTGAATCAATTAATATTTTCTCAACTCTGTTACGTCTTTTTTTTTAAGAATATGCCGCATCTTAGAAACAAATAAATATTTATTTCTGTTGAAAAAAATTTCTTTGTTGCAAAGAAATGTTTAGTTTACCAAAAAATACGCTTATTTGAATCAAAAAATCGTATATTTGGTTCAAAAGAAGCTTTTGCTCAGTCCGAGTTACATTTATTTGTATGTAATAATTATCTTCTTGGACTTACACCATACTTCTTTACATTACGGAACTCACGTATCATATCAAATACTTATTTATTACATTCAACAACAAATCTATTTCACTCAACGCATATTTTACAGTGTCGAGTAAGTACACGGAAAAAAGTGGATCGTTAAAAAAACTCTGTGAACCAGCAGCTCTAACTATTTTACATTGAACCTCAGCTTTTCGTCGGTGAATTTTGTTAAAATTACTATTTCGCATTCAGGTTATTTGAACTGACTTCTTAAAACAGTAGGATGAACAATTTCAAATAGTAGGATGCACTGCACCAGTTGGTAACCGGCCACACTCAGGAGAATAAGAGTTACTATTTCGTGTAGTATGCCTTACTTCTGTGAAGAGTAACTTTGCCGATTTCGCATTGTAACGCATATATGTATATATGTATATATGCACTGCACGCATTCTATACACGATTTATAAATAGATTAGCTCGAAACTTTCGACAACAAAAATGATGTGAAACGTCGATCGATTTGAAAAGAAAAAAATTATTTTATATATGATTACTGCACTTAATTTACGATTATTCTTAAACAATTACACGCACAGAGGCTTACACATATGATCGCACGCTCAAACGCTTTGAAAAATCGGCCCCGCTGGGGAATCGAACCCTACCTAACTACCTAAAACCTGTCCTAAAACCTAAATCTAGCGCACGCATTAGAAAAGTGAGCTACGGAACCGCTTAGATTTTTCTGACAAACTCTGGGTCAAGCGGTTTCTCTGAGAAAAACGTGGCCAGCTAAGAAATTATAATAAATAATTACTTTAAATTTTTTTAATTAATCTCTTACTGATGATTTCTAATATTTTGTAACGAGCTTGGGAAAAATATTTTGCTTAGAAGTATTAACTCACACAGTAAATACATTATTAGTAATTTATATGTATATTATTATAAAATGAATTGAATTACAATTTTTAAAAAGTACATATTTTGTATTATTGAAAATTAAGGCTTGAAAAAATGTTTTCGAATGAAAGTTTTGGAATTTTGATTTTATTTTATTACCATCTCACTTTATTTAAAACGCAACATTCATTTACATAACTGATATATAAATAAAAAATAGTTTAAACATCGTAATAATATATCAAATGCAAAATCGAAATCACTATTTTAAGATGAGACAAACGTTGAATTGTGATTTAAATTTAAATTTTTTGCACAAATAAAATTTTTCTCATGAGATATGGGGATGCTGAATTAGAATCAAAACTGTTTAAAACGAACAAAAAATATTCGGTTCCGAGAAATTGATATCAGGGTGCACAGTCTTCCCCTGTTTTTCTTAGTTTCCCCTTATTTCTTGAAATTCCCCTTTTTCCCCCTATTCTCAAAAACCTTCCCCCTTTTCCCCTTTTCTCTTTAAATATACGATATTTGAAATGGTACCCATTATTGAATAATAATTAAAGCAATTATAGCACTTAAATAAATTATTTATCAATAAATAAGGTACACGTTCCAAGTTCAGACCATTAAAAATAAATACTCTTAAACAAATTTCAAGATGAAACATTTTAAAGCAAGTTGAAAATGTGAAAACTGCCGACAGAAGTTATTATCCAATATAAAATTGGAACAGTTACAAAATATATAGTATTTTTTAAATAAGTATTAGAAGATTAATACATTTTAGTTGAAATGTACAAAGTTAAATACCTAATTAAAAAATGGAATATTCCAAACTCATCAACTGCAATTTTAAATGTTCTAACTTGAGCAATTTTTAATTTTTTTAAATTTTTACTTGAAAATCTAACTATTGTTGAAACTTTTTTTTGTTGAAAATTAATTTTTTTAAACTCACAATTGAACTATTCCATTTGTGTTTGAAAATTGATCTTTTTTAGTTGGAAATTCAACTATTTGGTTGCATGTTCAAATTTCGTTCAAATGTTATATTTTTTGGCAGAAAGTTGGTTAAAAATGTAACTATTTGGTTGAAAATATATTTATTTGGTTGAAAAGCTGTCTTATTGGTTGAAAATCAAAGTACTTTGTTAAAAATGCACTTTTTCAAACTGCAAATTGCAATTTTTGATTGAAAATTATTTTTTGTATTGAAAGCTTATATTTTTGAGTTAAAAATTCGAGTGTATTATAGAAAGTACTTTTTTTGGCACGAAAATTCAATAAATAGGTAGAAAATTGGCTTTCTTAAGAAAATTAGTTTCTTGAAATGAAAATGTAGAAATTTCATTTTTGGTTCAAAGTTGATCTTTTTTATTTTGAAAATTCAAATATTTGGTTAAAAATTTATGTAATCTGTTAAAAATTCGTCCTTTTTTTGTAGGAAAATAATCTTCTTGCTTTAAAATTCGACATTTTAAATACAATTTTTTTTCTTCATTGGCTAAAAAATCTTTTTTGGTTGAAAACTCAACCCTTGTTGAAAATTCGTGTTTTTGGGTTAAAGATTAAACTGTTTTGTAGAAAATTTGAATTTTCTCTGGAAAATTCAATAGTTTGGTGATTTTTTAACAACTTTGTTAAAAATTCATTTCTTAGTTAAAAGTTCATTATTTTAGTTAATGTTTTTTCTTGTTTGTTAAAAAGTAGGTTTTTTAACTAACAATTGTAATGTTTGGTTGGAAATTAAGTTCTTCATTATTAATTCATATTTTCGTGTTGAAAAATCAACTGCATTGTAGAAAATTCAATAATTTGGGAGAAAATTCAGTTTTTTCAATTGAAAATTAATTTTTTGAAACGAAAACATAACTATTCGATTTTTGGTTAAAAACTTTTGTTCTTAATTCAACAATTCAACTATTTTGTTCAAAAATTATCTTACTCGTTAAAATTTTAAAATTGCGAAAGTTAAAAATAAATTTCTTGCTCAGTTACAATTTTTTTGAAAATGTGCAAAAACATGTTTTTTTTTTGGATTGAGTCATATGCACACATTTAAAAAAAAAGTTGAATATTTCGAAATTGAAATTTATTCAGCTTGAACCAAAGAAACATTTTTTTATTTTTATTTTTCGGAAAAAAATGTTTGTCGTGAATTAGGATTTTTGGGATTTCATATCATTTTTTGCGATTTTCGAACGTTATAAACACCACGAAAAAAATGTTTACCGTGGATAAAAAATAATAACATGTTTCTTTGGTTCAAGGTGACTCAATTTCAGGTTCGAATCAATCCAAAAAACATGTTTTTGTATATTTTCCAAAAATTTTCAATAAGGCAAATTTTTTTTCTTAATTACAAAAAATTGTTTAATTGTAAATTTAAGAAAGAGAACAGAAGATATTAACCGATTTCAATTGTTTTAAATTTAAATTAAAAGTATTAATTATAGTAAGGATGAAATGAAAAAGTGATGTAAAGTTATTTAAAAATGTAACATTTCTTAAGAAAAGGTTGTTTGTTCTTTTCGACATATGAAAATCAATGTTTAATCTTTCCCCTATTTTCCCCTTTTTCGTGCGAAAACCACCCTATTTCCCCTTTTTTGAACTCCTTTTACGCTGTGATCCCTGTAATATCAAAGATCGCAATATCACAGTAGTATGGTAGATTTTATTGTTGTTGAAAATCTGAAAAAAAATTAGAAAATATTTTTTTTTTCATGAAATGGTAGTAATTTCTACAAATATCAATGTGAAAAGGTTGAAAAAATTATTACTACGTTAAAACTGGAAATTAATTTGAACTCAAATTTTATTACAAATTATTTTTTGATTATTGGTTCAAAAAATGATATGTCGAAAACAATGTATTATTCTACTAAAAAAAAATTCTTCCAAATAATATAATATTTGAACCTAGGTGGCTTAATCAAGTACGGTCCTAATCAATTTTAGTGTTATAAGAAATTAAAAATATCATAAGCAGAAAATTCCATAGTAGAAATAATGTAAAAAAAAGTATTCTTTTTACATATAATTCTTCAGAATATTTTTAAATTTTGAAAATTTTTTACAAAATAAAAAAACAGTATTGAAGTATAAAGTAGAGTTATTCACTATGTTCATTTATAATAATTATATCAACTAATATTATGATAAAAGAGAAAACATTATAAAATTGTTTACGATAATTTATTTAATTTTGTAAAATGTCAGTGCGCGGTCTCTTATAGAATGAGAAGCGAAAATATGTTGTTTTACTGATAAGCAAGTTATAAGTCGTCCTTCTTTTTTAATTTGAAACGGACCGCCTGAAAAATGTTGCGGAGGGGGCCTACACGAAAAAGCAGATCGAACTCACTTGCAAAAGTCAAACTCACAATTCTTTGCTTGCTATGAAAATTAGTTATTCATACAGTTTACATGTTCAAATGTACTATTTCAAATAGTTATTGAAGCTACTTGTTCTAGTAATCTTTCTTTTTACAATTTGAAGTAGTAATGCTGACTTTAGACTTTGTATATTTTGAGATCACTATCTCATTCAGTATCAAAAACTATTTGAATTGTTTCTTGTGCAATGCGAAAAAGTAAACTTCAAGTTAACAATACGTAAAAGTGAATCTAACTATCTACTTTTTTCCGTGTATTTCTATGCCTTAAGCATGGCGTTCCTCAGATCCAAACAAAAGATTTCTTTAATCTGAAGAAATATTTCTTCGGCCATATTCTGCTCTACCATTTCTTTGAATCAGAAATTTCCATTGATTCAAATAAGTTTTTTTTTCAGTGTATTATGGACCAGGGACTCGATATTTACGACCGACTACAATTCGTCTCATAACAGACCACTTTTTGGCAATGCGAAGTTTCCCGCACGCTCTAGGGCGCGTATAGTTGCTGGTATCGTATAATCCTGTCGATTCATTTGTCTAATTATGATGTAAGCGTGAACGTTTGGCGTCGAGTAAGGTGAGATCGAAGGATCTGTATTAGTGTCGCTATTAGATGGCCTCTCCCGTAAGCGCGGGCCGTACATACTCAGGGGGTCGCAAAATATCCAAGTGCCCGGAATCGGGGTGGGCGGGGGTGTAAAGGCTTAGGCGGTGCGGTGGTTCGTCAAACGCCCGCCGTCGCGGCGCTGCAGCCGTGGGGTGGCCGTCAGTTCGCTATCACGTAGCGAGTCGGCCGGATCTCTAAAGTTACGTTACGTCGGTTTGGTCCCCTAACGACGAAACCTCTTCGAAACCCTCTCACGAGTTTCGAGCCCCGGCTCGCAATGACGGCTGGCTCATTTCCGTTTTTCTGCTCTTACCACCTTTCCAAATAAAACCGGCATCACATGACAAAAGTTCCCCTTTTCTTCAGAACGAAAGGTTCCGAAATACCATTTTACCCCTAAAAGAGCCTAAACGAGAATCTTGGTCGAGAGTTATCTGAACATGTTTCTAAAAAGCCTATAGCAATGCTCTTTGGTACTCTTTTGCCAGTGTTTAAATCCCTGAATGAGATTAGGAAATTCCAGTGAGCCTTCTAATAAGCAAGGAAAATGGTATTAAAAAAATGGAAGAGATAAAATTTATTGAGGTGGATGTATAAGTTTGATGCTCTTTCGTCTTCAGACTAACTCGGAAGATTGCATTCTGAATCAAAAGTGCGTCCAAAAAGGGAGAACATAAAATAGTGGAACAGATTTTTACCGCTTTTGTTTCATCGGAACTATCTGGATTACGCCAAATAAAATCATTTGGAATCATCATCAGCGGAGAAAACCCCGAGGGGTGCAAGGAATGAGAAAAAAGAGCGGAAAATGATGTGGACAAACGTTTAAGAAGTCGTTGAGTCGCGAAAGGATTCAATTAAACCTCAGTCTTCTGTCCCGAGGTTATGGGCCGGTGTTTCAATTAAAAGCTCGTCGTTCATCCAGTAAACTAAACGAGTGGAAAAAAAAGTTTAGAACAAGTGAAAAGTTTCTGACAGAAACCTAAAAGTGCGAGTGAGAAGAGAGCACAGTGATACAGTTTGGGAAGTTTGTAGTGAAAAATCGCAGTGTTTAATAAATTGATCAGTGATCTAGTGGGAATTGAAGTGTTCAGTTTTTTATTTTTCTGTGACATCGGGTCAGCGTGAAAACCACTTGATGAGTTGATGTAACTGGGGGAAAGTTGATCGAGGATCGTTTGCATCCGTTGGGAGGATGATGAATAGTGGTGTTGCGTGAGGGGCAAGTGTTTCCGGGGTGATTGCCGTCGCTTTAGGTGGACGATGACGGCTTGAAAAAAAGAAGGTAGGGTCATGTGAGATCCTTTCTTCCTGATTTTTTGCTTTTCAATTTTTTTTCCTTTTTTATGGGGGGAGGGGGTTGGCGAGTTGCCAAAGAATCGGTGTAGGATACGGAGCTTTTTCACGGTCGGTGTAACTGTGGTGCATTTAAATCGCCTGAACTGCAAAATCTGGCGGAGGTAGATTCCCTGCAGTTGTCACGGGCGCTGATCCTGAGGAAAAAATTAGTAGGGTGAGGGAATCAGGATGTAGGGTTGGAGGTTCGCGAAAATTGCTCTTTACCCATGGAGCCGGATTAATGTTTTTGGGCGTTAATTGAATGATGGCTGTGATACGGTTTCTTTTTGGTTCTTTTTTCCTTTTCTCAGGAGGGTGAATTAAAATCAATATATTTTGATAACGTTGCGAAGTTTCTGGTGAACGTAATTTCGATTCGATTTTACGACCAATTGGAAATGAAAAAAACGGTTGGTAATTGTTTAGTTTGATGACTTTTTCGAATTTTGGATTCAATAGTTTGAAACCTGTTAGAAAATCTTCTTTCTACTTTGAAAGTAAAATATTATTTGGAAGAGACTCAAAAAGTTTCATATTTCCCCCAAAAAAACACTGGACAATCTGAAAAAATCAAAAATCTGTAAAAATCAGGTTCATAACTAATTCTATTATCGGTCTTTTAAAACTACGTATATTACCAATTGAAAAAAATCTAATTGCCAAAAATAGTAATTATTAGTAATTTTTCGAGTTGGAAAAGGGGTATGACAGAACTTAAACTTCGCCTTTCCAGCTTGACAAATTACGATTTTAGACTTTTTAAAATTAAAAAAATTTATAATTTATTAATTAAACAAAATTGATTTACCATATTTTAATGTTAGTTATAGAAATTTTCAATTTTTACTATTCTAATATTTCAAATTAAGCAACTGTTAAATATTGAAATTAATGAACAATTAGTGAAATACATTAAAATAATTTGGATCTATTCATATTTAACATTAATGAAATCTTTGATCGATTCAAATTTCTTTCAATCTCATACATTTCTCCTTATAATTTTTCGATCTGAATTTTATAAAAAAAAAAAAATTTGATTATTTATTTTCAAAATACAAATGTTTTTGTAAACATATTTATAAAAGTGAGCATGAAGTGATTATAATTCCGTGGAAAAAACGTAACGTTAATGAATTAATA
>CAKNYM010053150.1:652938-669672 GCA_932195095.1 Andricus curvator | reverse complement strand
AAGTGATTATAATTCCGTGGAAAAAACGTAACGTTAATGAATTAATAAATTAACAATATAATAATAACATAATAATAATATATAATATAATATATTTATAAATATAATATATAATAATATAATATTATTAATGTATTAATCCGTTATTGCAAAAATAATTTTCGAAAATGATATTTTCAGTGTTATTTTGTAAAAACATTTATAAAAGTGAGTGTGAAGTGATTATAATTCTATCAAAAAACAGAAAAGTCAAATAAAACTAGTTGTTGAAAAATAATTTTTGATTGTGATATTTTTAAGGTCTTAAACAAAAATATTTATCAAATTGTCAAAAATAGCAATTATTAGTAATGTTACGAGCTGGAAAAGGAGTGGTGTGACAGAACTTCACCCTTTCCATTTTCAGCTTGAAAAATAAGGATTTTTAATAAAAAAAATTTATAAACATTAATAATTTATCATAAAAACAAAATGTATTCAATATATAATTTTAATGTTGATGATAGAAATTTTTACTATTCTAATACTTCAAATTAAGAAACTGATAAATATTGAAATTAATAATAATATATTTCTCCTTATAGTGTTTCGATCTGAAATTTAATTTTAACAATAGAATATTTTTGTGTTTTTCTGTTTGTTTCAAAAATGAAAATGGTTTTGTGAAAAAGCTCTTCAAAGTGATTATAATTCTGTGGAAAACCCAAAACAATGAAAAAATTAGTTATTGTAAAAATAATTTGTTATTATTTTTGTATTTTATGAAAAAAATAAAAAATTTGCTTGGTCTTCCCGACTGATATTTTATTTTTCAACTAGAAAGAAGGTTTTTCAAAAGGTTTCAAACCATTTATTCAAAATTTAGGCAAAGTAATCACAGTAAACAATTACCAAATTTTTTGTTTTTGTTGTTGTTGATCTGGAAAAGGGTTATGGTGTGACAGAACTTCCCCTTCCCTTTTCCAGCTACAAAAATTACCATTTTCAATTTAAAAAAATTATGAGCATTCATAATTTATAAATAAAACAAAATTTATTTAAGATATTACAATTTTAATGTTAATTATATAAATTTTTTATTGTCACTATCCTAATATTTCAAACTTAGAAACTGTTAAATATTAAAATTGATCATCAATGAGTGAATTTCATTAAAATATTTCAGATATATTAATATTTGACATTAATGAAATCTTTGATCGATTCAAATTTCTTTCTATCTAATACATTTCTCCTTATAGTGTTTCGATCTGAAATTTAACTTCAAAAATTGATTATTTTTGTGTTTGTTTGTTTGCAAAAAAAAAATATGTTTTTGTAAAAAATCTTATCAAAGTGATTATAAAGTGATTATAATTCTGTGGAAAACCCAAAACAATAAACAAAATTAGTTATTGAACAAATGATCTTTGATTATTTTTGTATTTTTTGACAGAAATACAAATTCGGTAAAGTTATCAAAGTAAACAATTACTAAACGTTTTTTTGCAATGTAATTAATTAGTATAGCATCTACCTAAATTTTAATAAAAAACAGGGTAAACACTAACAATAAAAAATGAAATATGGATTTTCCTATTGTACAAATCTATATTTCTTACTAACATCATATTCACCGGAACAAACAAAGCAATTTCGAGATCGCCCTTCACATCACTCACTGCCTAACTTTACATACATATGTATATTTCGTTATATAAAATTTAATATAAATTTTAATAATTTAATAATATTCCAATACATAAAAATAAATTATTTATATGTCTTTTTATGGTATTTTGACGATTTCATTTTTGATGAATCGGGTGCAAGATTAATTGTCTACAAGACAGAATACAAATGGTTAGGGTGGAATGTAATAAATCGTTTTTACACTCAGGAGAAAAGTTACCTGGAATCAAAAAAACTTTTTTGATAAACATAAGAATTGTATTGATCAAATAAATGGTAGTTGATTCAAACATTTTTTTGGTAGAATGTTCGAGATATTCATTCTACCAAAACATGTGCCTGAAGCAATCAAAAAATTTGTTTGTGTCAATCGAATATATATTTTTTCTATATATGCTATGGGTAATTTAACTAAAATTTTGTTGATTCAAGCAAATCGTTTTCTGAGCGTAGTATCAATCAGAAGTCCATGTTTGTCTCCCCTAAGTCGTACAAATAAATGTCACATAGAATTGAATTATTTGTTGTAATTAGGGAAAATCCATTCTTAGGTTCGAAATTGTTAAAACATAATTGGTAACCTAATTTTCATTTGCATTCAGGAAAATCTGCAGCTTTATTTTCCGTGCTGAGAGACTATATACTTTTACTTTAATTAGGGTAAACTCCCTACAGTGGATAATACAGCCTATAGTGAATAATGAATAATTAAAAATACTACTCTATATGAAAAGAAACTTCATTTAATCAATCTGTAAGACACTATACGTGTAAATTAATTTAATTTAAAATACATCATGTTACGTATATTTGCGCTGTGAATTAATGATTATCCAATGTAGGTTGGATTATCCACTGTGGAATGGTTTCCCCTACCGTAACAAAACATTTCACAATCAGAAAAGTTTGTAACATATTTTTTTTTTAGACGTATTAGCAGTGCTGGTGAAGAGGGATTTAAACGTAAAATACGTTAGTCTTTTTTGTAGTGTTTGTTTGTAGCCAGAAAAAGCGATCGAAAAACATGTTGTACTCGTTTTTTACATTGAAGTGTTCATGTTCACGGACTCATGCACTCAGCCTTCGACAAGATTAACACTGTCCTCGATACAAATAAAACGATTTAACATCCTCGGCTTATTTTGCGAAAGATATCTAGCTGAACTCGAAACATAAATTGGACTTGGTCCATTCCCTGTTTTTTCGTGTCAGTGATAAATAATACTTTTTACGCAAAATTTCTTTTTTATTTTCGACTTTAATAGATATATTGAACCAATGTTTGGGGAATTAATTCGAAGAGCATTGTGAATTACTAAAAAAAATAATATTACAATATTAAAACTATTTCAGACACTTTCTGAAATATTTTGAGCACTCACGCGGTTGGATCCACAAGACCAAAAGCTGTTTTTCAAATTTTGTTTAATGAATAAATTTGTTTGTCCTTTCGCGTCTCAGTGATAATAAACCAATGAGGGGGTATTATTTTGAAGTGACTTCTGAATTACTCCAAAATGTAATATTATAATAATATAACTATTTTATACACTTAGTGAAATATTTTGAGCACTAACGCTGATGGAACATTTTAAATCCCAGGCATTTTCTACGTTTTCTTTAATTAATAAAATTTTTTGAATAATATGTACAACTTTGCGAAGTTTAAAAATTTTATATGACTTTGTTTAGAAATTATAAAGAAAACAGTACTCAAAATATCTCGTAAAGCATCTATCCTAAACTACAAAATTGAAATTAAAAATTGGTAAATAATATTGTCAAATTTTGTTTAATATTTGAGATTCACTGACATCACTTATATTGAGTTAAAAATAATAGTAATCAAGAAAAAAGCTGAGCTGTTTTAGATTTAAAGATAAAATTTAAAATAATTATTCAAACTATTCATAATTCGGGCTAAAGTTGTCAATTTCATACTTACGAAGATTTTAACATAGCCATATAAAAATAATTTTGAAATAAATATAAATATATATAAATTTTGAAATAATTTCTTGAAAATATTAATTTTTCCATATTATTTTATGCACATCGATTTATTATTATATCATGAAGTATTAGGTGAGATTCAATATGATTGGATAGATTTTTCTAAACTAAACCTGAGATTTCGGTATCAAAAAAATTCATTGTAATACTTGAAGAGTTAAAAAAGAAAAATTCCGAATTTTATTTGAAATTAAAATTTTCTCAAATTAGGGTCCCGAAACGAAGTCATTAAAAATTAATCCATTTTTTATCACGTTTTTTAAAATTTACATACTTTAATATAATTTAAAAAATGAATCTAGAAATTAATTACTTGAAAAAAGATGTCAAATACTAAGGATTTTTTTACATTTATGGAGCCATAATTAATAATTTTGAAGAAAAAACGCTCGAAATAAAAAATATATATATTGACCGTTTCTTAATTGAAAACGTTCCAAATTAAAGAATTTTTAGGTCAGGTAAAATTTTGAAATTTTAAACAATTTTTTTTTGAATTGAAGAATATCAAAATTGAATGATTACCCATTAAAATTTCGAAAATAGGTCAACTTGAAATTGAATAATTAAAATTTTTTAACTTTTCAATGTAAATCATTTGTAATTCGAAAAGATTAACATTTTACAATTTGAAATTGAAAACTAAATTGAATTTTGCAAAGTCAAATCTTCTGAAATTCTATTATAATTTAATATTAAAATTGAGTCGACAAATTTTTAAAAGATATTAAATTATAAACATAAAAATTGATTTAGTATAAAAAACGTTTGAAATTGAGTAATTTAAAATGGAAAACATTAAAAATGGAAAAATGTCAACTACGCAATGTTGAAACTTGAACGAATCCGAACTTAATTTAAAACTGAAAAAAAATATAATTGCCATGAATTGTGATATTAAAACTTTTTGATATTAAAAGCCTTCAAAATTTTAGTTATTTTTTTTTTAATTTTAGTAAATCTCAATTATGCAAAAAAATAAAAAATTCTGAAATTCTTAGTTCTACTTTTCGAAATTCAACCATTTTAATTAGGATTTCAAAATGAAAACTTAAAAAAGGGAAAAATTGAAAAATTGAAAATTCGGCCTTCAACATGAAAATTCAGAACTCTAAAATTGGAATTATAAAAAATTTAATAAATTATTCAATTACTGAGGTATTAATTTTAGATACTTCAATGTTCATATATTTTCATTTTGAACAACACTATTTTTAACTTTTTCAATTTCAAATCATTCAATTTTTCACAGTTTATTTAAAATTATTATTCATTTTTTCATCAATCAAAACAAAATTTCAAAAGCAAATATTTTGCCATTTTAAATGAGTAATTTTTTTTAATCTTCGAACAAAAATTCGAAAATTTTAAGACATTACATTGAAAATGAAAAAATAAACAAAAAAGAATACAAAACATAATCCTTTTTATTTCAGTTTTTAAATTTGACAATTTTAAGCCGTTCAATTCGAAATTGTTTTTTTACGGAAGTGTCTACAAGTACCGAAAAAATTTGGCTATTTGTATCAAAAATTTGGTACAAATAGCCCTATTTTCAGCTCTATGTGTACCAAAAAACCATTCATATAATAAAATAATAACAAAATCATTATAAATGAAAAATAATTCAATTTTTAATGCCTAGTTCTAAAAGTGTAGTTTTATATTGTCATACTCTGTTGGGTTATACTTTTTAAAAAAATTGGCAGTTTTGGAAAGTTTTATGGCATTATATATATTATATAAATTTAAGTGTGAGAATGGTGTAACAATGTCAACAAATTATTGTTGGGATGGGCTAAAACCCTTGCTATATATGGAAGCATTTATTCGAAATCATTGTTTAATTATATTCGTTAATAAATAAGCTTATTCATATTTGAAAAATATTTTAATTACAGTTATAATTTCGAGCCATTATTAGTTAAGCACTTGGTTAATATTTAAAACATTTATTCATAAAACCGTTGAATTTATAAAAAAAACATGAGCGCAAGTATATTAAAATTTGTTTAGTAGTTTCAGAGTTATTCATAATGAAGAGAAGGTTGGAATTTGCATTGCCGTTTTAAATTTGTTTAAATTACTTGCAATATTGCCTGAAGCATTATTTAAATTAAAAATTAATGTTAACGTGAAGCGTAATATTGACTGCTCTAAAATTAAACTTGTTCAATTGTGGGGATTTCTAATTTTTTTAAATTTGAATTTGTACTATATTGAACATTTAAGTTAAACATATTTGATTGACATATTATTTATTTTTGTATGCTACAATTTGAAATTGTCAATTCTAAACGTAACTCATTAAAAAATTTGCACCTTCGAAAGTTTCTTTTTTTTTAATTTCAGTAAAAAAAATACTTTTGAGTTTAGAACAGGGCATAAGTGAATTAAATAGAAAAAAAATTTCCATAAAGAATTATAATTTTTACTTTCGAACCGGGAATTTCGTAAAGAATTATACTTTTGATTTGTAAAAGGGAATTTTTGACATGGAACTGAAAATTGTTAAAAATAATTTTAATTCTGATTTATAAAAAGGGAATTCACAAAAACAAATATTTTTCACATTTTATACAAAAACTCTGGATTTGAATGAGCTAAACATTGGCAATCATGAAAAATGTTGCTCGATAATTTGTTTATAACGTAATAAAGATTTTTTTTTAATGATTCTCACATGCCAAAAATCATTTCTAGATAGTTTTAGCACATATATGAGATATAAACAAAAATTTCAACTGTGTTATTAAATAAATAAATTAACCTAATTTTGTTATTAAAATCAGAAATACACAAATATTTTCGGAATTTAAAAAGCTTTGACTTCAAAAAAACTTTCAAAATCGAATAAATGGTGTATGCTAAAGATTGATTTGTCCACAGAAATTTTGTTTGACAGTGTTAGGAATGTCTTAATTTTTAAGCGAAAATAGTCTTAGGAAATGAATAAAATTCTACTTCAAGTGCTTCAATTTAAATATTTGAATAATATTATAAAAATTCGGAACTCTGGAAATGAACCACCAGAAATTTTTCACCCTAACAGTTAAGGGACGAATTTTTTTGAAGATAAATGAATTTTTAATCTGAAAAGTTTAGTTTTTGAAAAAAAAAGTTCATTTCAATAAAGAGAGCCGAAATTAAAAAAAAACTGTTGAGTCATCGACCAAAATAGATGATTTTAACATAACAGTTGAATCTCCAACAAAATTGTTAAAAATTCAACAAAATATTTGATTTTTTTTACAAAATATCTGACTTTGCAACCTAAAAAGATGAATTTTCAATCAAGAAGATTAATTTTTTACCAAAAGACGAATTTTCAACAAAATATGTGAATTTTCAAATGAATAGTCGATTTTTCAACTAAAAGAGTTAAGTTTTCAACCAAAAATATAACAGTTAAATTTCCAGTTAAAAAACTAATTTTCAACACAAAAAAAAACGAATTCTGAACCAGTTGAATTTTGAACGAAAAAATAATAATTATTAACAAAGTAGTTGAATCCTTGACCAAATAGATGAATTTTGAACAAGAAAGATTAATTTTCAACCAATAAAATCATTTAATTTTCAGTTTAAAAAACTATTTTTCAGCAAAACAAAATGAATTTTCAACTAGTTGAACTCAATTAAAAAGAAGAACTTTTAACAAAATAGTTGAATCCTCAACCAAAATTATTAATTTTTGAAGAAACGATATTTCTTTTCTACTCAAATAGTCGGATTTTTAAATAATTTATTATACATATTTGAATAACTAATAACATATTATTCAAATAACAAATTGTTGAATTCAACTAAAAAAGACGAATTTTCAAAAAACAAGATTAATTTTCTACCAAAATAGACCAATTTTAAAATAATTTATTATATACAATATTTAAATAACTAATGATATATTATCATTAGTTGATTCTTCCAAAAATAAATGAATTTTCAAGAAAAGAGTTCAAGATTCAACCAAAGAGTTGAATTTTCAAACAAAAAGTTTGTTTTTCAACCAAAAAGATTAATTTTCTACAAAAAATATTGATTATTGACAAAATGCGTTAATATTCAACAAAGTACTTGCATTTTCAACTATTCATTTTTTCATATTATTCCATTCATATTAATTTTTTATTATATTATGAAGTATTAGGTGACATTCAATATGTTTGGATAGATTTTTCGAAACTAAAAACTGAGTTTTCGGTATCAAAAAAATGCATTGTCATACTTGAAGATTTTAAGTTTTTTATCACGCTTTTTAAAATTCACTTTCTCTAATCTAAAGTACAAAATTAATCTCGAAATTAATAAAATTAAAAAAAAAGATGTCAAATACCGAGGGTTTTTTTCAACATTTTCAAGCAATAATGAATCATTTTGAACTAAAAACGCCTGAAATAGAAAAATATATATATTGACCGATTTTTAATTAAAAAATTTCAAACTAAACAATTTTAGGTCAGGTAAAATATTGGAAAAAGTACAATTTCATCAGAAAGGAGTTGAAATTGTATGATTTTCAATTCAAAGCGTTCATAATTAAACAATTTTATTTTTAATTGAAGAATATCAAAATTGAATGAATACTTATTAAACTTTCGAAAATAGGATGACTTAAAATTGAATAATTCAAAATTTTTAACTTTAAAATTTAAATAATTTGTAATTCGAAGAGATTAAAATTTTACACTTTAAAATTAAAAACTAAATTGAATTTTTCAAAGTCAAATCTTCTGAAATTCTATTATAATATAATATTAAAATTGATTTCACGAATTTTTCAAAGATTTTAAATTATAAACATAAAAATTGATTAATTATAAAAAACGTTTAAAATGAAAAATATTGAAAATGGAAAAATGTCAACCACGCAACGTTGAAAATTAAACGAATCCGAACTTCATTAAAAACTGAAAACAAATTGAATTGCCATGAATTGTGATATTAAAACTTTTTTATATTCAAATCCTTTCAAATTTCAATTATTTTAAGTAAATCTCAATTATGAAAAAAATGACAAATTCTGAAATTCTTCGTTCTACTTTTCGAAATTCAACCATTTCAATTAGGACTGCAAAATGAAAATCTGAAAAAGGGAAAAATTGAAGATTTAGCCTTCAAAATGAAAATTCAGAACTCTAAAATTGTTAATATTTAAAATTAAGTGAAATATTCAATTACTGAGGGATCAATTCCAGATAGTTGAATTTTGATATATTTTAATTTTAACCAACGCAATTTTTGACTTTTTCAATTTCAACTCTTTCAATTTTTAACACTTTATTTGAAATTATTAGAGATGACTTCAACATATCAGTTGAATCTCCAACAAAATTGTTAAAAATTCAACAAAACAGTTGATTTTTTCACAAAATAACTGAATTCTTAACCTAAAAAGAGGAATTTTCAACCAAGGAGCTTAATTTTCTACCAAAAGGCAAATTTTCAACAAAATACTTGAATTTTTAACTAAAAAAGTTAAGTTTTCAACTAAAAATATAAAAGTTAAATTTGCAGTTAAAAAAACTAATTTTCAACACAAAAAAAAACGAATTCTTAACCAGTTGAATTCAACTGAAAAATACTAATTATTAACAATGTAGTTGAATCC
Source organism: Andricus curvator (assembly GCA_932195095.1). Taxonomy (NCBI): domain Eukaryota; kingdom Metazoa; phylum Arthropoda; class Insecta; order Hymenoptera; family Cynipidae; genus Andricus; species Andricus curvator. The sequence goes on along the minus strand of CAKNYM010053150.1, from coordinate 660,377 downwards.
TTGACCAAATAGATAAATTTTCAAGAAAAAAAAATAATTTTCTCCACAGATAGACAATTTTTTAAGAAAATAGTTAAGTCATCAAGCTTAAAATTCGAATGTGTTAGAAAACAGTTGACTTTTAAACTGGAAAAAAAGAATTTTCAAGAAGGAAGTTAGTTTTCGATCAAGAATGGTGAATTTTCAACAAAATTATTAAATTTCCAACCAAAAAAATCATTATATTTTCAGCTTAAAAAACTATTTTTCAGCAGAACAAAATGAATTTTCAACTAGTTGAATTCAACTAAAGAAGACAAATTTTCAAAAAAACAGGATCAATTTTCTACTCAAATAGACCAATTTTCAAATAATTTATTATGTACAATATTTAAATAAATAGTAATATATTATTCAAATAACAAATATCTGACATTTTCACTCATAACGGAGAAATTTTCAATCAAAATGGAATAGGTATACAAAAAGGTTTTTTTTTACCAAAGTAGTTTGATTTTGAATCAAAAATATGAAGTTTAAACAAAAAACGTAATTTTCAACCAAATTGTTGAAGTTTCAATTCTAATAGATGAATTTTCTAAAAAACAGTTGAATTTTTAACCCGAAAATATGACTTTTCAACAAAAAAAGTTAATTTACGACCCAAAAGTGTAATTTTCAAATATACTGATGAATCTTCAAGTAGAAAAAAGGAATTTTTAATAAAGTAGTTCAACTTTAATCCAAGTAGTTCATTTTTCAATAACGAAAAAATCAATCAAAAAAATCAAGCAAGTTTGAGCGCGCCTAGGGCGCGCGACTGTTGGTTCTCGCGCTTCGCGTTCGATAATATATTTATCTCGCGCTACGCGCTCGGTCTTTGTATTTCCCCCACATTTGCTCACAGACCTTTTAAAATTAATTATCAAACCACCGACAACTGTAATTTGGTGATTTGGAATTTTTTTTTGTTAAAGCTCCTTCGGCTTTAATGAACACATTCTCATCACGTATCTTGTGCTTTGCACTCGATTTTGTCCGAAATGCAAACTTTTCTACATTATGTTCAACACTATTATGTCAAACATACTTATTTTCATTATCTTGTTTTTATAATTAAAACAAAAGTACACATCCTATACAAAAAAGGTTGTTATTATAAATTTTATTGCAACTCGTGTCGTTTTTCCAAAAACTTAATTTTTTTATTCTTATTTTTTACGATTGAAAAAAAATCTACTCGCCCTTTCTGAAAATTATAAATAACGCAATCGTAGATACTCTTTAAGTCAAAATCGTCCTATTAAAAAGTGATTGATGACAAATTTTTAGATCTTTTTTGGGTGCACAATTTTTGTCTTTTTATCTTTTTTGGTATTTTGCATAGTTTGACCGAAAAATGAAATTTTTAATTTTTCATTATTTTTTGTGCAGTCAAATTTTAAATTTTAAATTTTTCGAAAAAATTCAAAAAGTTGTTATAATAATTTCGTAGTTTCTTCAGAAGCAACATTTTTCTTCTCCTGACTTTTTTTTCATATCGTGCGTTGTTCCGCTTAAAATGTTCATTTTCGTTTGTTTTTTTGAATTTTGGAAATGCTATAACTCTGATAATTTTATTTTTATCAAGAAATGTCATGAGGATAAATTGTTCGAGTTTCCGAGTACTATGAATAGTCGTGCATAGAATTTTTGAATTTTGAAAAAAACTGGTACCAAAAATTTTCAAAATGCTCTCACTTTTTGAATTTTGATCTGAAATAGCTGGTTAACGAACTTGTTCTTTCTTTTTGGGTCTTAAAAAAGTGTGCCAAAGCACAATCCAATCTGATTATTTTTTCTAAAGTTATCGTGCCTACAGACTACAGACAGACTACAGACTACATATAGACAGACAGACGGACAGACTCCTTCGTAAAAATCGTTTTTTCTGACTCAAGGGGTCTCAAAACATGGAGATTTGGTGAAAACCGACTAAGTCAAACTTTACATAAAACCAATACCTTCTTATTATGATGAGAATGTAAAAAAAGAATTTGGCTTCCTCATAGAGGAAGCTTTGTAATGGTAACATTTTCCAAAAAATTTTAATAAATTTAATTGAACCTCCATCACTTTGAAAATATCTAATACAATGTTCTGAACAATTGTCCGGATGAGTGTGTCGATGTGTGTGTGGGTGTGTGTGGATGTCACACTTTTTTGTGAACACGATAACTTGAAAACGGTTGCAAATAAATTGATGAAATTTGCAGGGCTTTTTTCCCACTAATATCTTGAAACTTACCAAAGGATTTCTAAAAATATTTTTTGCATTTTTTAAGCACCTAATAATATTTTGAAAATCGGTTTTTTATCGTAAAACTTTTTTCAATAACATAATTCAAAGTTGATGCAAAAATATAAAAGATTCCTTGGTTCAAAACGAATCGATTGAACTAAAATATTAATACATTCTATTAAAGAGTAATTTATATTATTAATTTATTATAAGGTAATTTATATATTTCGAAAATCGTTTTTTTTAGTAAAACTTTTCTCATTAACATAATTTAAAATTGATGCAAGAACAGAAAAGATGTGTCGATTCGAGTTGGATTGATTGACCTATAATAATAATAAATTTCATTCGACTAAGAAAGCTATGGTAATGCATAATATTTGAAAATACGGTTTTTATAGAAACACTTTTTTTCTTCAATATAATTCAAAGTTGATGCAAGAATATAAAAGATTCCTTGGTTCGTGACGAATCGATTGACCTGCAATATTAATAAATTTTATCAAAGAGTAGGGAAGTTATGGTAATTTATATATTTTTAAAATAGATTTTTATAGCACAAATTTTCTCATTCTCATAATTTAAAGTTGATGCGAGAATAGAAAAGATGTGTTGATTCAAGACGAATCGATTGACCTATGATATTGATACATTTCATTGAAGAGTAAGGAAGCTATGGTAATGCATAACATTTGAAAATACGGTTTTTTTTAGTAAAACTTTTTTCATTAAGATAATTCAAAGTTGATGCAAGAATATAAAAGATTCCGTGGTTCGAGACGAATCGATTGACCTGCAATATTAATACAGTTCATTAAAGAGTAGGGAAGTTATGGTAATTTATATATTTTTAAAATCGATTTTTATAGTAAAACTGTTTTCATTAACGTAATTCAAAGTTGATGCAACAACAGAAAAGATGTGTTGATTTGAGACAAATCGATTGACCTATAATATTACTAAATTTTATTGAAGACTAGGGAAGCTATGGTAATGCATAATATTTGAAAATACGGTTTTTTATAGAAACACTTTTTTTCTTCAATATAATTCGAAGTTGATGCAAGTATGTAAAATATTCCTTGTTTCGAGACGAATTGATTGACCTGCAATATTAATACATTTTCTTAAAGTTAGGGAAGTTATGGTAATTGATATATTTTGAAAATCGGTTTTTTATCGTACAACTTTTTTCATTAACATAATTTAAAGTTGATGCAAGAACAGAAAAGATGTGTTGATTCGAGACGAATCGATTGACGTATAATATTGATACATTTTATTGAAGTGTAATGAAGCTATGGTAATGCATAATATTTGAAAATACGGGTTTTTGTGGTAAAACTTTTTTCATTAACATAATTCAAAGTTGATGTAACAATATAAAAGATTTCTTGGTTCGAGACGAATCGATTGATCTATAATATTAATACACTTTATTGAAGATTAAGGATGTTATGCTCATTTATAATATTTGAATCATCTGTTTCGAACAGAAAAACTTTTTTCATCGATATAATTTAAAGTTGACGCATGAATAGAAAATGTTTTTTGATCATAAATTATCAAATAGAATAATTCTGACAATTTTTGTAAGGAAATCATAAAGCTGGGAAAGGGATAGGGTGCGACAGAACTTTTCCCTTCCCTTTTCCAGCTCGAAAAATTATCATTTTAAATACAAAATTTGATTTGTCTGAATTGTCTTTGTATTTAAAGAATTGTTTGTATTATTTTGTATTTTTTGTAAATTTCTATTTTTAAATTGATCAAAATGAATACTTTGGTTTGTTTATTATTGAAAAAAATAACTAATGCTTCCTCTTTGAGGAAGCAAAAACATTTGCTAACGGGAAGCATTGTATTCTTAACCAAAAATGATGAATTTTCAACTGAGAATAATAATTTTTTATCTCAAAGACGAATTTTCAACAAAATACATGAATTTACGAAAGAGATGAATTTTCAACTAAAAGGTTGATTCTTCAAAAAATAAACGAATTTTAAAGAAAAGAGTTCAACATTCAACCAAAGAGTTGAATTTTCAAAGAAAAATTTCGTTTTTCAACCAGAAAGATTAATTTTCTACAAAAAATAATAATCATTCAGAAAATGCGTTAATAATATTTAACAAAGTACTTGAATTTTCAACTGGAAAAGATTAATTTTCAACAAGATAGTTACAGTTACAAGTAACATAACTGTTGCTAGTTAGTCAGAAAAAAGTAATTTACCCAACACCGATCTACTCTAGGCTGGTTTTCTAAGTTAATGTTTACAATAATTAATTGATTTTTTGAAGCTTTGTTTTGTATAATATTCTTCATCACCTTCAATCTCTAATGGTCTTTTCTCCTTTGTTGTGAGAAAATGGTCTTGTTTTATATCTGTGAACTAACCGGGGATTTGTACTTCCATGAATGCACTATTTCATCTATGAATGAGAAGAAAGCGCTTGAAATAAATTGAGACCGGGGGATGTGTGTCTAGAGGGGTTGAACCGCACGTTAGAGAAGTGAGAGAAGGGTGAGTTGAATACTTGGCTGGATAGAACGAAACGAGAGTGAGAGAGAAAAATAGACTCGTTTTTCTTTAGGGACGTTTTGACACGGAATGTCGTGTGTGATTTGAATAAATGGCATATCGTGTCCAATACGATTAGATATGGGATTAGGGAATGAATTATAGAATTTATGCGAGCAAAATAACTCACAGTCTGTACCCTTTTTGAAAGAAATATCTGAACAGGGTTACATTATTTTTTATAAAAAAAAAACCTGTCCCTGCAAACAAAAAATTGTTATATATTTGTTCACATTTGGTAAAAATAGTGATTTAACATATTTCTCAGATATGAAGAAGAATAAGAAAAATAAATAGGCTTTCCATAGTCAGGGCTCGGAACTGCTCAAGCTTAAAAAAATAGTAAAATAGTAACCATACTTCTCTCAAAAAAGTAACCGAAAAGTAACAATAATGAGACGAAAAGTAACCAAAAAGACAAATTTTCCACCAAAATTATGAATCTTCAACAAAACAATTTATGTTTAAGAAACTAGTTCAACTTTTAACAAAATGAAATTGTGATGCTAAGGTTCTTGACCAGGGTAATACGTGATAATTATGATGTTAAAATTTTTTTGTCTACGGGTCGTTTCAATATTTCATATTTTTTTAAAAATATTTTTCACAATTAATAACAGAAATATTTAAAAAAATATTGAAACGACCAGTGGACAGAAAAATGTTAACATCATAATTATTCTAACAAAATGGTTGAATTTTTCTGACTATAAAAAAATTTTATATAAAAAAACAGTTACAAAAACTGAACTGCAAATTTAAGCACTCAATTTAAATTTTTTCAAATTTCAAATTTTCAAAATTGAAGCTTAAAATTTGTTTAATTCAAACGCTTAATAATTTGCGCGTATAAAATGGAAGCTTTTAACACTTTTCAATTGAAATTTTTCAAATTAAAAGTCGTTAAACTGAAAAATTTCAAATTTTAACTTTTATATATTGTACTGTTAGAAGATTAAAGAAAAAAACATAAATCCACGGTATCATTTTCAAAGCTGTGAATTGAAGAATTAATCAAAAAATTCATAGATTTCCAAAATTATATCATTTTAAGCAACTCGAATTTTTCCTACAATTTTTTGAAAATCCTGCAAAAGTAAGAAAATTACCGTACAATCATCCTAATTCTTTTTTGAAAATTTTATTAAATATTCTTCTTGAATTAACTAAAAAAATATACTTTTAGTTTTTCTAGGAATTTTGATATGAACTTTTTATACATTTAAAACCTTTCGAAATGCTTAAAAAGCTTATAATTGTGTTCGGAATTTTCGAAAATCTGCATTCTGTTTTCGATGTTTTAAAATTTTTTTCACGTTTTAAATTATTCTGGAATCTTTTCAAAACTTCTGAATTTATTTTAAACTTACTTCATTATTTTCCAAATTAATAATTGTTCAATTGTCATTTATTAATAAAAAAAAATTCAATTTTTTTAAATTTTGCTCTTCATATTCATTTTTCAAAATAAAAAATCATTTTGAACCTTCTCAGCAAACTGAAGAATTATTTTGTTTTTTTAAAACCTCTAAAGACCCTTGAAGAGCTACAAAATTTCATTTCGAAATCTTCAACAATCTGAATTTATTTTTTTATTTCGCGAAATCCTTTCCAGTTTTCAATTAAGTTTGGACCTTCTCAAAATTTGTAAATATCTCTTAAAGTAACTCAAATTTTTTCTAAATTGATGATTGTTCAATTGTTATTTATGCATCAAAATTCAATAATTTCACTTACATATTAAAAATTTGTTAAATAGGACAATTAAAATTATAACATTCAAGGCTTTCTAATTCAAATATTTCAGTTTTAAATTCTTTAGTTTTTAATATTGGATTTATAATTGCCGATTTTAAATGGAAAGTAAAATATTGCTAAATATCTCAAAAAAGTATTCATTAATTTAAAAAATTCAAATTAAATGGTTAAAAATAGAATATTTTAGATTGAAACAATAGTTCAATAGGATTTGGAATTTAATTTAAATTTCCAAAAATTTAATTATTTTGTTAAAAATTCAACGATTTTGTTGAAAATTTAATTATTTCGTTAAAAATTGAACTATTCGGTTGAAAATTTAATTATTTTGTTAAAAATTCAACTATTTTGTTAAAAATGCATGCTTTTATTGAAAATTAAACTATTTTAGTTCGAAATTCGGCTGTTTGGATCGAAAATTCATCTTTTATCGTAGAAAAATCATATTTTTTGTTGAAAATTCCACTGTTTGGTTAAAAATTGAACTATTTTGTTGAGAATTCACCCTTTTTTATTGAAAGTTCATTTATTTGGTCATTATTGCAACTTTTGGATTAAAATTATTATTATTTTTTGTTTTTGAAAATTGCAATATTTTGTTGAACTTTTGTATTTTTTGATAGAAAATTCATTTTTTTGCTTGAAATTTATATTTTTGTTTATAAATGCAATCAGTTTAAACTTTTAACTTCAATAAATGGGAAACATTTTTGTGAACCAGGAAAAAACTGGAAATTTTTTCCGACAGTCTGAAAGATCCTTTGATTAGTTCAGTTAGGGGTACCTAGGCTAGACTGGATAATTATTTTTAAGATTTTGATTACTTTTGTTAGAGGAA
>CAKNYM010053150.1:637616-652928 GCA_932195095.1 Andricus curvator | reverse complement strand
TTATTTTTAAGATCCTTTGATTACTTTTGTTGGGGGAACCTAGGCTAGACTGGATACTTTTTTAAAGATCCTTTGCTTTCTTTTATTAGGAGAACCTAGGCTGGACTGAATACTTTTTTCAAGATCCTTTGATTACTTTTGTCATCGGAACCTAGGCTAGACTGGATAATTATTTTTAAGATTTCGATTACTTTTGTTAGAGGAACCTAGGCTAAACTGGATAATTTTTTCAAGATCCTTTGATTACTTGGGTTCTAAAGTGCCAAATTTTCTGAAAAAATTTTAACTTTTACATTTTTCACAAGTTTTTTTAGATAATACGATTAATGAATTAATTCATTTCGTTATTGCGGGCAAAAAATATAACCAAAAGTAAGCTTTTCATAAAATAAGTAACTTTTTAGTAACCGTGGATCAAAAAAGTAACTAGGTTACTGAAAAGTAACCCGTTCCGAGCCCTGTCCATAATCGATTTTAAATTCATGAATTGATTATTATACCATGAAGCCATTTCCCTTTCGGGGTAGGCGTGACTTGCTCGGTTGGATTAATATTTATAAAACATGAAGAGAAACGAGAGATCTAATTGGTATATTTAAAAATAAGATTACGCTTGCATATAATGAATGCACTAAGATAGTTTGAAAAATCTGCCAGCTGCGCGGGCACATTCTCATCACGCTGCGTGCGCAGCTCGCAAGTTTGAGCGCGCCAATGGCGCGCGTCTATCTGCTCTTGCGCCTCGCGCTCGATAATAGGTTACCTTGCGCTTCGCGCTCTGTTACTTATTGTTTGAACTTGGAATGCTTGAATGAAACTTTATCAACATCTCTTTTAGATTCCAGTATTTGAATAATCTTCGCATTCTGAATTTTCTACGTAATTACTAAGTTGTATAGTTAAAGATTAAATTGCTCGATTTTTGATAGACGTTTTAAAATGTATATTTATTTGTTGAATTACATTAAAATAAAAAACTGCATGCTTTTCTTCAGGCATTCTTCTCTATATTGCGTTGTTATGCTAAAAATGGGATTTTTGTTTTCATATTATTTTTGATGGACAAAACAGAAACTCCTAAAAGTCTTCTTTCAGAATTTTTACGTATATCTCGCGCCTTTTAGCGTAACATGGAAATTTTCGATTTTTGCACATCAGTTTCAAAAAATATATTGAAAGCGAGGTGTATTAGATTTTCATAATACTAGAATATATACGCGCTACGCGCGCACTAATTCTTTAGGAAACACTTTCGGTTTATTTTCCAACATTTTGTGATAGATTTGACAGAAAAATGTACATGCTTCAAGAACGTTCTATATGATTTAAAGAAGTTTCTTCATCATAACGATAAAATTCCAGTAAATTCAAAATAAATGACGCAATTTTTTCACTTACTTATATTTCTTCAAAATTAGCAGATTATTTTTCTCATTAACGAAATATGACTCGCCGCGTGTGTAATAAGTTATTCCAAGTTATTCCCGGGAAGCCTGGGCGAACTGTTCATCAAGGTAGAATTAAATTCGACTATTTGAATTAGATTCGAAATTTCTGAAAGATTCCATTTACCACATTTTTTCGTTATATTTGTAACATAAATGTATTCAATTATTTGATTTTTATATCATAATTTTATTTTTAAAGTTTCAGAAAAAAATTCAAGATCTATCATGTAACATTTTATTTAATCAAGTGAGACGCATCCAACAGTATTTCAGTGTATATATTCGACATGAGGAGAAATAACTTTATTGTTAAATAACATTGACACTAGTATTAAAACTGCATTTTTTTATAATGATTCATCATTTTAGTTGAAACCTCGTTTTTTTAATTGAACTATTTTGTTGAATTTTTTTTGTTGCAAATTAATTTCTTGAAATGAAAATGTAACTATTCCATGTTCAATAATAATAATAAAATAAAAATAATAATAATTCAATTATTTGGTAAAAATTTATGTATTTTGTTGAAACTTCGTCTTTTGTGATGAAATATTAATCTTCTTTTTGACAAATTCACCTTTTCGGTTAAAAATTAATGTTTTTATTATTGAAAATTTAACATTGGGTTAAAAATTCCTTTAAAAAATCAACATTTTGTTGAAAATTCATTTGTTTTGTTAAAAATTAATCCTTTTTAGTGGAAATTAATCTTTTTGGTTGAAAATTCATTTCTTTTGCTGAACATTAGTTTTTTTTATTGAAAATTAATTTTTTAAATTGAAAATTGAATTATTTATCTGTTTTGATTGAGAATTTAACTATTTCGTCGAAAATACATCTTTTGGGTTGAAAAATCAACTATTTGGTTAAAAATTCATTTTTCGGTTGAAGATTAAAAATTTTGGTTAAAAATTGATTTCTCAGGTTAAAAATGTAACTATTCAATTGAAAATTCGTCTTTTATGTTGAAAATGAAATTTGTCACTGAATATGTAGTTATTCTATTTTTCTTTATTGTCTGAAAAATTTTTCGTAGTTGAATACTCAACTCTTTTGTTGAAAAATCCTCTTTTTGGTTTAAAAATTAGTCTGTTTTCGTTGAGGATTTAAAAAATGTGTTGAAAATTCTTTTTTTTTTTAATTTTAATTCACGTGTTTTTTATTAAAATTTAAAATACTTCTTTATGGAAATATCAACTATCACACTTTTTGTTGAGAATTTATTTTGTTATCGAAAATTCATCACTATGGTTCATAATTTAACTATTCTGTTGAAAATTCCCTTTTTCTTGATTAAAAATTGATTATTTCAACTGAAAATGTAATTCTTTCATTTCTGGTTTGAAATTTATATTTTTGAGTCGAAAACTTAATTATTTTGTTAAAAATGCATGTTTTTTTACATATGCTTCATGTTTGTTGTCGCTAAAATTGTTTAAAATATATTTAGAAACAATTTTTCATATTATTCTTTTTGATCTCCCAAGTGTAAGGTTGCTTTTGTACATAAAAAAATTTTTGAACGATGAAGGAAAATGAAAAATTGGTCAGGCAAAAGTCAGTGGTCGTCAGGGAATTTCAAAATTCGGATTTTGTAGCAACCAATTTGATTATTCGATACCGTTAAATTTGGAATTTTAAATATTTGTTCCATTTCATCAATTATTTAAAAACTTAAGTATTTCAAGCCCTGAAAATTTAAAAATAACGAGCTTTTACAAATTTTAGGTTTTGGCAAACAACTTAATTTACAGAACTTATTAATTATACAGTTTAATCAGTAGGTTTGAGATTAATTAAATTTTTTTAGAAAATTAAATTAACCAAGTACTTCAAAATTTCCAAAATTTCGATTTCAAAGTGAAACTTGTGATATAACAGGATCAAAAAGTAAAACAGCAGATCTAATTTTTGATTGAAGAAGCAAAAAATAACCTTAGGGGTAAGTTTTGGGTTTAAAAAATGATTTAAATTTAAAAAATGCAATAAAAATATTAAAAACTGGTAATTTCACCTGTTGGTAAAATACAACTTTTGATTGATATCCGACAATGTAGTTACTGTTGCTCATGTCAAATACAAATTTTAATTCTGACCAGTGTGCCTGGTTTTGATTAAATGATAAAATTTGTCATTGATAAATCTCAAAGTTTTGTCAGTTTTATTATGCAACCAAATTTGACATTCTTTTGTCTGTCCTTCAACTGAAACTGAATTCTTAATTATATATGTGAATTTTTCAACAATCTTTTCTTTGGGTTTTTTAAATCACCCAATCGGCATTGAGGAAAAGCGACAATACTTTCGAGATTTTCGTAAAAAACCTATTTTTTACAAAAAGATGGTTATTATGTGGGAAACAAAATATTTGGTTGGCCCAACTAAATTTTGTTGTTGTTTTAATCAAATATGTTGGTAGATGGATCATTTGTTTGATCCACCCAAAAAATTTGGTGAAGTCTATCCAATATTTGGTTGAATCAACTCAAATGTTTGATTTATCCAAATTTTGAAGAAATTTTTTTCCTGAGTATGTAGTGTGGTTTCTTGAAGTGTAAAAAAAGATTTTAGTTTTTGTTTTACTTGTTGTATATTGATGTACAAAATTTAGAAGCACTGCAAAAAATCTAACTTTTACGAGAAAATTCGTTTTAAAATACGTGAAAATAATATTTGTACATTCCTACCGAGAAGAATTTTTCCAGCGTGTTGGAAAAATTGGTTAGTTTTGACAGACACATGAAAAATGCATGACATGGATCCCTATATAGTGTATAGTCACGGTATACGCAACTGTTCATACAGTGTTTCTGATTCAGTCATAGCAGCAGTGGTTATCCCAGGATTTCACGTAGTAGAATAAATTTCATGTGTTCAGACATAGCAAAGACAAGATGATTCAAAGTTTATTTTACTTATACAACAAATTTCGTTTATTGTATCTTATTTTATTTTGAGCAAATTTGGCTTCTAAAATCAGTGTCTACTAAGGTAAAGGTACCTATGATGAAACATGTCCCAATTATTATGGAAAAGTTTGACAAATAATTCGATTTATAAATAATTCAAAATTACATTTTTAAGTACAAATTATTATATTAATAAGTATGAAAGTTAAGCTTTTTATCTATATTATTATTATTATTATTATTATTATTATACCATTAAGCCATTTCCCTTTCGGGGTAGGCGTGACTTGCTCGTTTGGAGAATAGTAGTGTGTATATGAGTGTATAGGTATAGAGTAGGTAGGTATAGGTTGAATATGTATATATCCGACCCAGGTTGCTGATCAATCTCTCTAGCGATCACGCCAAGTGAAGAGCCTCACAAAATTGTTATGTATGGTTCCCCACTTGGGCCCATTAGTATCCAAGGTCATTGTTTCAGGCGTCATTCATTCTATTGTCACTCTGTTTACAAACTATTTGTCGCCACACTTTTCTGTCCTGGCATACTACTCTAGCTTCCTTCACGTCCATGCATTTTTTCATGCAAGCTCTTGTGTTTCTATGGCTTCTTATGTCTCTACGGATCAATGTCTCATTTACAGATTCTAACCATTCTTTCGGCCGTCTACCTCTGGGCATTCTGCCATTTACTTTACCTATATACACTTGTTTGGGATAAGAAGCAAATAACTGGAATAATTGGAATGGATAAATTTGCAACCAAAAAAATGAATATTCAACCATGAAGAATAATTATTTTTGATGTTAAATGAAATGAAGAATAATTTTCTACAAAAATACGAATTTTCAACATAACATATGAATTTTCAACCAAGTTGTTGAATTTTCAACTGAAATCGATAAATGTTTAACAAATAGCTGAATTTTACATAAAAATAGAGATGAATTTTCAACAAAAAATAGAATATTTAGATAGTAAGTTAATCAAATTAATTTTTACCAAAAAAAAGGGGTTTCAATGAAACAATTCAATTTTCAAACAATGTGATGAATTTTCAACTGAAATGATGACTCGTTAACTGGAGTAGTTGAATTTTATACCAAAAAGGTACAACACATTGCCACCAAATAGTACAATTTCTCAATAAAAAACATCAATTATTATCAACCAAATATTTTAATTTTCGTCCAAAAAAGATACATTTTTAACCAAAAATAGAATAGATAAATTTTATGTTTGAAAAAACTAATTTATAACACACAAGAAAAACAAATTTTCAACAAAATAGTTAAATTTTCAACTGGAATAGTCTAGGGAATAGTTACATTTTCAGTTAGAAAAATTGACTTTCAACAAGGTAGTTAAATTTCCAATGAGAGATGAATTTTAAATTAAAATGATGAATCTTCAACTGGAATAATTGAATTTTAAACCAAACAGATACATTGTCAACTAGAATGATGAATCTTTAACTGGAATTGTTGAATTTTCAACGAAAGAGATGAATATTCAACCATGAAGAATAATTTTCTACAAAAAATATAAATTTTCAACATAACATATGAATTTGCAACCAAGGTGTTGAATTTGAAACTGAAAATGATGCATGTTTAACGAATAGTTTATTTTGACAAAAAAATAGAGATGAATTTAAAAAAAAAATAGAATATTTAAATGGTGTGTCAACCAAATTAATTTTTACCATGAAACGGATTTTCAATCAAACAGTTCAATTTTGAATCAATGTGATGAATTATAAACTGAAATGATAACTCTTTAACTGGAATAGTTGAATTTTATACCATGAAGGTACAACAAATTTTCACCAAATAGTTCAATTTTTAAATGAAAAACATCAATTATCAACCAAATAGTTGAATTTTTTCCAAAAAAAATACATTTTTAACCAAAAATAGAATAGATAAATTTTCTGTTTAAGAAAACTAATTTATAACAAACAAACAAAAAACTAATTTTCAACAAAATAGTTAAATTTTCAACTGGAATAGTTAAATTCTCAGTCAGAAAAATTGATTTTATTTAAGAAAACTAATTTATAACAAACAAACAAAAAACGAATTTTCAACAAAATCGTTAAATTTCCAACTGGAATAGTTAAATTTTCAGTTAGAAAAATTGATTTTCAACAAGTTAGTTAAATTTCCAATCAGAGAGGAATCTTCAACTGGAATAATTGAATTTCAAATCAAACAGATACATTTTTAACTAAAATGATGAATCTTTAACTGGAATGCTTGAATTTTCAACCAGAAAGATGAATATTCAACCATGAAGAATAATTTTCTACAAAAAATACGAATTTTCAACATAACATATGAATTGGCAACCAACTTGTTGAATTTTCAACTGAAAATGATAAATTTTTAACGAATAATTCAATTTTACAAAAAAATAGAGATTAATTTTCAACAAAAAATAAAATATTTAAATAGTAAGTTAATAAAATTAATTTTCACGAAAAAAACGGATTTTCAATCAAACAGTTCAAATTTCAACCAATGTGATGAATTTTCAACTAAAATGATGACTCTTTAACTGGAATAGTTGAATTGTATACCAAAAAGGTACAACAAATTGCCACCAAATAGTTAAATTTTCAAATAAAAAACACCAATTATCAAACAAATAGTTGAATTTTCGTCCAAAAACGATACACTTTTAACCGAAAATAGAATAGATCAATTTTCTGTTTAAAAAAACTAATTCATAAAAAACGAAAAAACGAATTTTCAACAAAATAGTTAAATTTTCATCTGGAATAGTTAAATTTTCAGTTAGAAAAATTGGTTTCCAACAAGGTAGTTACATTTTCAGAGATGAATTTTCAATTAAAATTATGAATCTTCAACTGGAGTAATTGAATTTTAAACCAAACAGATACATATTCAACTAAAATAATGAATCTTTAACTTTAATAGCTGAATTTTATAGCAAAAAGGTACAACAAATTGCCAAAAAATAGGTCAATTTTTAAATGAAAAATATCAATTATCAACCAGATAGTTGAATTTTCGTCTAAAACAGATATATTTTCAATCAAGAATAGAATAGATGAATTTGGTGTTTAAAATAACTAATTTATAACAAACAAGAAAAACGAATTTTCAACAAAATAGTTAAATTTTCATCTGGAATAGTTAAATTTTCAGTTAGAAAAATTGATTTTCAACAAGTTAGTTAAATTTTCAATCAGAGATGAATTTTCAATTAAAATGATGAATCTTCAACGAAAAAAATTAATTTTTAACAAAAGAGTTACACTTTTAACGAAGGACTTTAATTTCCAACTAAAAAAGATGAATTCTCAACTTATAATATAAAAGAATTGAAATTTAAACCGAAAAAGATTTTAATTTTGAATAAAAAACAGTTAAATTCAACCAAAAAAAGACAAATTTTCAAGAATAGTTGAGTTTTCAATTTTAAGGCCATGTGACGAGTGGGATAATAAATAAGAAGCACTAAGAAAGGTGGGTCTGGTCCTAAATTTTAATAATCATGAAAAAAGCAAAAAAAAAAAAAAATTATTTACAAAAAAATCTTTTTTCATAATTATAAAAATAAAGGACGAAACCCACGTTTCTTAGTGCTTTTTATTTAGTATCCCAAATTTTCAACACAAAAAAAGAAATGCCTTTTCTGTGAAAAAAATTATATTTAGAGGTTTCGCAAGTCCTATGAGTTTATGATCCTCCAAAAGTCCTACACGGATTTTCCCATAAGGAAAAAATTCGTTTTTGTAACTTTTATTGCGAATTGTGTATATTAGGTGAATCGAGTTGAAATTCGAAATTTCTCTTTAAAATTAGCTAAAGATTACAAATAAATGATCACTTTTTGAATATCACCACCCATAATTCTGTTTTATGGGGTACCAAAAAAACCCCATGAGTGAAAAATTGGGTTTTGTGAGTTTCTGACGCTAATCATGATTTTTTTGTGGGTTTTAAAATACAAATTGATTCTCACACATTCAATACTACTTTCTACTGATAATAAAATGTTTATATAAATTGATTAAACAATTTTCATTTGTTTTTAAAAATTTTCTCTTAGAATAGAGATAGAAAATCGCACCTTTCTCGAATTTTTCAACTTATTTATGACTTTCCAGTTGGACGGAGGCAATAATCAATCAATCCTATCAAAAATAATTGTTTAAGGGATTAATCATTATTTATAATGATATTCTTTTAGAATAATGCTATAAAATCATAGTTTTTTCCAAAGTTTTTCAATTTTTGTCCTTTTTTCAATGAGAGTCAGGTCAAGAGTTATCATCTTAATGAACTCAAGTTAATAAAGATAATTATTTAAACAATTATCTGAATTCTCAGCCACTCTTCACTTAAAATCAGGTGAAAATGAATAAAATATAATAAAAATAATTGTTCACACAAATTATTATTTTTTATAACTATCTTCTCCTATAGTAATGCTAGATAGTTGCAGTTTTTTTTTAATTTTAAATTTCGCTTTCACTTTCGCTTTCTAATTACGAATGAGTAATAAATAAACAATAAAAAGAATCATTTTTTAAACAAGCTCTTTCTTTTTTGTCGATATATTTTTCGGAAATCAAACAAATGTATGAAGTATTCTTAAAATTTTCTATATGGATCAATATGAATGTAAATTTTCCTTAAATCAGTTATTGAGAGCCTTTTTTTTAAATGAATAATAATATCTATGATTTGTTGCTATGTAAAAAGTCCAAGAAAAGCTGAAAATTTTAGAAAAACCCGAAAGTATCTAGGATTACTCGAATAGAAGATAGAAATAAACCATATTAATTTTTAAAAATAATTTTGTTTGTTAACTTGCATTAATAATAATTATCTCACTAAGTAAAAAGTAGGCAAAAAGTTAAAAATTTCAGAAAAACCGCAACTTTCTAGAATTAATATAGGAGATGATAGTTGTAAACAATAATAATTTGTTTAAACTATTATGCCTGCTAAGTTGCATGAATTATTACCTCATTCTAACTGAAAAGTGAACAAGAAGTTGAAAATTAAAAAAAAAACAATTATATTTGTTAGCTTGAATTAAATTTCACCTCACAAACTAAAAAGTGAAAAATTTTACAAAAAATCTTCAACTTTCTATCATTATGCAAAGAGAATGTTATTAAAACCAACAATCAATTGTTTAAACCATAATTTTCGTTAACTTGGATTACCTTTCATCTCACTCTAATTGAAAAGTGGACAAAAAGTCAAAAATTTTTAGAAAAAACTTTAACTTTCTAGCATCAATCTAAAAGAATATTTTCATGAATGATAATAAATTGTTGAAACAATTATTTCTGTTAAACCTAATTGATTATTGCCTCTCTAACTGAAAAATTAAAAATAATTCCACAAATATGAAAAAGCCGCGACTTTCTAATTCTATTCTGAGAGAAAATTGCTAAAAGCAATAATACATTTTTTAAACAAATTACATAAAGATTTAATTCAATTTTAATTTAATTTAAAAAATCGCAAGAAAGCATGATTAGCGCCAGAAAAGAATTTAAATTCTGGATTGAAATACAAAATTTTTCAGAAGAGTTTTAATTTTACGTTGAAAAGGGGAATTTAAAAAAAAGAGAAAATTCTGGATTCAGAGATTTTTTTAAAAAGAATTGTAATTCTGACTGGGGACAGGGAATTTCCAAATTGAAATACATTCTCAGTTGAAAAAGTATGTTTTCAAATTTTAAAAAATTCTGAGCTAGAACTGAAAAGTTTCGAAAAGAATTATAATTCTGAATTGGAACAGGGAATTTCTAAAAAGAATTCTAATTATAAGTTGAAACGGAGAATTTTGAAAAAGGATTAAAATTCTGGTTTTGAACAGGGAATTTTCAAAAATCATTAGTTTTGAATTGGGACATGGTATTTTCAAATTTAAGTAGATTCTTAGTTGGAACAGGGAATCTTCAAAAACAAATTCTGAGCTAGAACTGGAAATTTTTGAAAAGAATTAAAATTCTGAAAGCGAACAGGGAATTTTACAAAATAATTATAATTCTGATTATAAAATAAATCATTTTTATTAATTATTATTATTATTATCAGGAATTATCAAATAAAAAAAGCTTCAAAACTAGAACTGGAAATGTTTGTAAAGAATTAAAATTCTAGATTGTAACAGGAATTTTTTTTAAATAATTCTAATTCTGAGTTGAAATTGGGTATTTCAGAAAGAAATTAAAATTCTGGAATAATACTGAGAATTTTTTAAAATGATTTAAACAGGGTATTCGGAGCTGTAACTGGAAATTCTCCAACCGAGCAAGTCACGCCTACCCCGAAAGGGAAATGGCTTAATGGTATAATAATAATAATAATAATTATTATAATTCTCTCTAGTAACCGGAAATTTTCTTAAAGAATTGTAATTTTGTCCTGAATAGGGATTAGGAAATTGCAAATTTAGGTTCAAAAATAAAAAATTGCTCTTGGGGCTGACCATCAGTTTTACAATTATTATAAACAATCTGAGACCGCTCGTTAAAAGTTAGATAAAATTCAACAATTTCGTTAAAAATTCAACACTTTTCGGTTAAAAAAAGTTTCTCAAGGAATCTGAATTATCATTAGAGAATAACAGAAAATATTTAACTTCTTTTCAGACTAGATGAAGCAATGAAAGAAAAATGATTTTGAATAATTTTTTTCTGAAAAAAGATCTTCTCCTTTCGCTCCGGTGGGAATCGAACCACAGAAATACTGATTTCCGGTCAGGTACTTTCCAGCGAAAGGAGATCTTTTTTCAGAAAAAAAATGATTTAAAATTATTTTTCTTTCATAGGTCCATCTAGTCTGAAAAGACGTTAAATATTTTCTGTTATTCTCTAATGATAATACAGATTCCTTGAAAAATTTTATTTGTATCATCCAGCAAAATAATGCGTGTATTTCTGAAAAAAGTTTCTTCTCTCGATCTCTCTAGTATCTTAATGGGAAAGCACCTGACCGGAAATCAGTAGCTCTGTCGTTCGATTCCCAGCGGAGCGGAAGGAGAAGATCTTTTTTCAGAAAAAAATTATTTAAAAAATTTAATTGTTCTGTGATCAAATCGAAGGAATGATTATTCATGTAATAAATTTTCAGGGCTTTCTAAATTAAAATGTTTAATTAATTAATTTCAATTGCGATTTTGTTTAATATTTTACGTAATTTATGTTAAATATTTTTTATAAAGAAACTGAAGACTTAATATTTTTCTGTTTGTTTGTTGCAGTTGGTGCGAAAAAATAAAAAAGGTATCCTCTTTATTATGTGGTGAGTGAAGTGTATTCATTAAAGAAGAAATCAAGATGACGAAGAGCTCCAACACGTGGTTCATAATCATCACAGCATTGGCTGCAATCATTAACGGTGTGTAAATTATTATGATAAATAATTATCGTATTTGATAGATTATTAATTACTTTTTCCTTACAGATATGGCGTAAAATTAAACAGCGATAATTAGTTATTCATGAAGAGCTGATAAAATTTGGTTTTCTTGCTGCAAAATAATTTGTGGAAGAAGTATTTATAAGAATTGTTTTTTTGAAATATTGATATCATAAGTGGATCACCATGTGACAAGGAATTAAATAATCATTTACTTTGCTGTCAGCTTATCTGAAGTTTGTCAAGCTTGCGAATCATCTTCAAAATTTGATTTAAATATCAAAAAATAGTTTTAGTTTCATTTCATAAAATGTTTCAATAAGTTAAATTATTAACTTTATCAACGATTTTAAAAATTACAAAAGTTAACATTCTAGGGGGTTCGATTTTTAAAGCTTTCGCGGTTATTATCCATTTAATAAATTTAACATGTTTTCTTATTTAATTTAAAATTACTGTATTTTAAAAAGTTGAGAAGTACACTTAAAATTGTTAAATTGCGCCCTGGAACTTGGATTCAATACCGGTTTCGAGCATGGCTTGCAGTAGCCTTCAAACTAAATTCGGAACGTAAATAGACAGGGCCGGTTGAACGACTTGTTGGATTTTGACGCGTGACGTAACCTGATGCAACTAACGCGCTAAGAGTGCGGCCGTCGAACTGCTTGTCACGCTTGGCTGAGCAGCCGCTCCCGCGCTCCCCGCATCACAAAACCACCACGGCATCAATTCTCGGAATGCAGTAAATCCGGACTGATTAAATCCAAGTTCCAGTTTAATTTCTTTAAAATCTTCTGGCTATGAATTTGAATTATTCTAATTTTAGGCGTATTCATTTAAAATGTATAACTCTGGAAGACTGTGAACCTATGATAGTTAAATTTTCATTTGCATATTTGAGTTCTTTAAATTATTTTAAATGGCTTTGAATGCTTTCAAACTCTTTTAAATTCTTTCAAATTATATACATTTGCTTGAAATATTCTGAATTCCTTCAAATATGATTTCATGGAATTCATTAAATCCATAGCATTCATTGAGTACAGGAAATTTATAGGAATAATGAAATTATTTGAATTGAGTTCGTAGAATTACCGGAATTCGTAGAATGCCCTGAATGCGTGAATTTCTCTGAATTTTTGGAATTCCTGAATTCCTTGAATTCGTAGAATTCATGGAATTGGAGGAATATTGGTAATTCAAGGAATTCAATAAATGCAGGAATTTTAAAGATGTTTAGAGAATGCAGCGAATTCAAGGAATTCTAACTTCCTTGAATTATGGTGAATTTTCGAAATTCCTTGGATTATTTTGAAGTCTTTGAAAAACCCTGAATCTCTAAAATTCTCTGAATTCATTGAATTCATGGATTGAGTTGAATTCGCAGAATGCAAATGTAGAATTCCTAGAATACCCTAAATTTTTCAAATTCCTTGAATGCGTAGAATTTGTGGAATTCATGAATTCAGAGAATTGGAGTAAATTAAGGTAATTAAAATGAATTCAGGGAATTTAAAGAGTTCAGGGAATCCAAGGAATTCGGGGAATTCAAAGAATTCAGAGAAAAAAAAGGAATTCAGGGAATTCAAAGAATTGAGAGAATCCAAGGAATTCAGGGAATTCAAAGAATTGAGAGAATCCAAGGAATTCAGGGAATTCAAAGAATTGAGAGAATCCAAGGAATTCAGGGAATTCAAGGAATTCAAAGGCTTTAGGGAATTCCAGGAAATTATGAAATTTAATGAACTTAGGAATTCAGGAAACTCAGAGAATTCAGAGAATAAAGGAAATTTCGGAAATTCAAGAAATTCTGAGAAATCAAGAAATTCTGGCAATTCAAAGTATAGTATACCATTAAGCCATTTCCCTTTCAGGTTAGGCGTGACACTACCCGATTCGGGTAGTGTTTCTAGGTTGATAGCTTGTAGTAAAATAACTACAAGTGTAGGCTCACCACACCCACGAAGAATTCTGAAAATTCGAGAAATTCAGGGAACGCGAGAAGTCCTGAGAATTCAGAAAATCCTATTGCAAGGAATTCAAAGAATGTATGAAATTCCAGGAATTCAGGGAATTTAATCAATTTAGGGAAATTTAAGAATTCAGTGAATAAAGAGTATTTAAGAAATTTGAAAATGCACAAAATTCAGTGAATTCAAGGACTTTTAGGATTTTTGGGAATACCAAGAATTTAGGTGATTTAAGGAATTCAAGAAATTTAGGGAATTCCGGAAATTCGTGGAATTTAAGGAATACCAGGAATTCAGGGATTTTGGGAAATTAGGAAAATAGGGGAATTTCGGGAATTTAAAGAAATAAAGGATTTCAAGGAATTCGGGGATTTCTAGAAAATGAGGAATTTCATGGAATTTGAAGAATGTAGGGAATTTTAGGACTTTAGGCAATTTCAGGAATTGAGGGAATTTCGGTCTTTCAGGGAACTCTGGGAGATCAAATCCATTTATAGAATTCAGGGAATTCAAGGAAATGAAGGAACTTAGGGAATACTATGAATCCAGGGAATTTCAGGAATTCCGAGAATTCAAGGAATTTCAGGAATTTAAGGAAATCATAGATTTCAGGGAAATCAAGGAATTAAGGGAATTCAAGGAATTGAGAGAATTCGATGAATCCAGAGAATTGAAGGAATTTAGAAAATTTTCAGAATCCAGAGTTTCACGGATTCAGTAATTTTGAGAAATTCAAGGAATTAATGGAATTTCAGAAATTAAGGTAATTTTACGAATTCAGTGAAGTCGGAGAAATCAAGGAATTCAGGAAATTCAAGGAATTCAGGAAATTCAAAGAAATCAAGGATTTCAGGGAATTCGAGGAATCATAAGAATTTGTGGATTTGAGAGAATCAAAGGATTTCACGCAATTTAAGCATAGGGATTTCAAGAAATTTAGTAATTTCAAGGAATGCTAGGAATCCAGGGAATTTAAGGAATTCCGAGAATTCAAGGAATTTGAGGAATTCAAGGAAATCGTGGATTTCAGGGAAATCAAGGAATTCAAGGAATTCAAGGAATCGAGAGAATCCAAGGAATTTAGAAAATTTTAAGAATCCAGAGAATTCGAGAATTTGACAGAATTGAATTATTTAAAAAATGCAAGGATCAGGGGTTTCACGGATTCTGTAATTTTAAGAAATTCAAGGAATTTATAGAATTTCAGAATTTGAGGTAATTTTAGGAATTCAGTGAAATCAAGGAATTCAGGAAATTCAAGGAATTTAGGAAATTCAAAGAAATCAAGGATTTCAAGGAATTTAATGAATCATATGGCAACGGCCATACCACGCTGGAAACACCAGTTCCCGTTAGATCACTGAAGTTAAGCAGTGTTGGGCGCGGTTAGTACTTGGATGGGTGACCGTCTGATACTACTGCGTTGCTGTTGGCGGTTGTGGGTGTGGTGAGCCCACACTTGTAGTTATTTACTACAAGTAACTATCCACCTAGAAACACTACCCGAATCGGGTAGTGTCACGCTTACCCCTTGAGGCTCGCCGAAAGGGAAATGGCTTAATGGTATAT
>CAKNYM010053150.1:564551-637216 GCA_932195095.1 Andricus curvator | reverse complement strand
ATAAGAAATGGAGAATTTGAGAGAATTAAAGAATTTCACGAAATTTAAGTACAGGGATTACAAGAAACTTAGTATTTTCAAGGAATTCAGGAATTCGGGAAATTAGGGAAATCGGGAAATTTTGAAAATTCAAGGAAATCAAGGATTTGAGGGAATTCGGAGAGTACAGGGAATTCCGAGAATTCAAAGAATCCATCGAATTCAGTGTATCCAGAGAAATCCAGAATTTCAGAGAATTCAAGGATTACAACAAATCAAGGAATTCAGCAAATTCAAAGAATTTAGGAAATTCAAAGAACTCAAGGATTTCAGGGAATTCGAGGAATCATAAGAATTTGAGGCTTTGAGAGAATGAAAGGATTTCACGAAATTTAAGGATAGGGATTACAAGAAATTTAGTATTTCCAAGGAATTCAGGAATTTGGGAAATTAGCGAAATCGGGGAATTTCGAAAATTCAAGGAAATCAAGGATTTCAGGGAATTCGGAGAGTACAGGGAATTCAGGGAAGTCAAAGAATCCATCGAATTCAGTGTATACAGAGAAATCCAGAATTTCAGAGAATTCAAGGATTTCAACAAATCAAGGAATTCAGGAAATTGAAGGAATTTAAGAAATTCAAAGAAATCAAGGATTTCAGGGAATTCGAGGAATCATAAGAATTTGTGGATTTGAGAGAATCAAATGATTTCGCGAAATTTAAGTATAGGGGTTTCAAGAAAGTTAGTAATTTCAAGGCATTCAGGAATTTCGGGAAATTAGGGAAATCGGGGAATTTCGAAAATTCAAGGAAGTCAAGTATTTCAGCACATTCGGAGAGTACAGGGAATTCAGAGAATTCAAAGAATCCATCGAATCCAGTGTATCCAGAGAAATCAAGAATTTCAGAGAATTCAAGGATTTAAAAAAATTCAAGGAATTCAGAAAATTCATGAACTTCAGTGAATTTAAGGATTTCAGAAAATGGCAAGAATTCAGGAAAGCGAGAGAATTCCGAGGTAGATAAAATAATTTTTTGGACCAACATCAAAGTGTTCTTTTTAGATGATCACTTTGAGAGAGGTTCTTTTAACATGGTGGTATCGAAATATTTCAACCGCTTTGACAATTCTGGCCGCTTTTAAATTGAGTATTATCGATTCTTCAAATTAGGAAAATATTTTCCAAAAAAGGGGTAACTATTGATTTTATCAAAAATAAGTTGAGAAAGAAAAAGTGGAATAACAGTGGACATCCTTAGCTGGAAAATTGAATATAAAAAGTATAAAAGGGACGTGATTTAACTTCATAGGTGTCAGAGTGTCATTCACAGAAATCGGGAAGGTATCAACATGTCAAAACGTAATTTTATCGCTAGGGATTCGTTCTCCGCGATCACTTCGTCAACGTTCCAGTTCCGCATCAGGGGATCGAATAGGAACGAATTTAAAATTCAAATCTTTCTCTCCGAATTTCGCTTATTGCTGATCGAGGTGCAGGGCTGTTATTTTTGTTATTCGAGAATGGCGACCAGAATTCTCGGCAAAAAAAGTAGAATGCAAAAGACATGGCCAGATTAATGAAATAATCTGCCAGAATCTATCAGAATTTTCTATCAGCTGCAGAATCTCGTTCGATTGCATATATTCGCGAAATCTCGTTCATCAAAGTCCAATTGTCAGCTGACCTCGCTCAATGATTTCTAATTAGAATACGTCCATAGAAATGAATATTACTTCCGACATTTTTATCCGGGCAAGCCGTACTTTGGGGCCGTTAAAAAAATACGTAAAACTTCCAGGCGTGGGGGGGGGGGGGTGGGGTATCAGGCTAAAAATTTTTTCAAATTCTTCAAAACATGACAATTAGTGATTTTATGTTACAAATGAAGGATCTAAATAAGACCTTACTCTATTTGTCCTATTTTCATCTTTACCCTTTTTTTCAAGAATTTATATATTTTCTCGGTTTTCAATAAACTTCTCCTTTTTCTTGGTTTTTCGCTTAAATTTGAACTGAATTAATTCTACTATTTACTTGAAATTTAAATATTTTGTTGAAAATTAACTAATCCATTTTTGGGTAAAAATTGATCGTTTTTAGTTGAAAATTTAACTATTAAATTTTTCTTTGAGAATCCATCTTTTTTGGTTAAAACTTAAAGAACTTTTTAGATTTGTTTTTAATTGAAAATTCAACAATTTGGTTAAAAATTTATATATTTTTTCATAAATTCATCTATTTTGGTGGAAAATTAATCTTTTTAATTGTAAACTCAACTAATCAGTTGTAAGTCGAAACTAGTCGTTAAAAATTAATTTTATTAGGTGAAGATCCATCTCTTTGGTTGAAAATTGAACGATTTTGTTTAAAATAAGTTTTGCTTTTGCTTCAACTCAACCTTTAACTTAAAATTTAACTATTCCCTTTTTCGTTGAAAATTTATAGTTTTTAATTAAAAATTAAACTCCTTGGTTAAAAATCAGTTTTTTCTTGAAAATTTACATTTTCAGGTTAAAAAATCGACTTTTTTGTAGAAAATTCTTTTTTTTGGGTTAAAAAAACTATTGTTTTCGTAAAAAATTTAACTTTTTAATTGAAAATGACCTTTTTGGTTCAAAATTCATATTTTGGTTGAAAATTGAATCCTCTCACTCTAAATTCGTCTCTTTGGTTTAAAATTTCATCTCTTCTGGTGGTAATTTTTGATCTTTTTTTATTGAAAATGTAACTTTTTGGTAAAAAATTATTCTATTTTGGTTGTGGATTCAACTTTTTCTTGTAAATTCGTATGTTTTATGTACTGAATTGAAATGCTCTTGATTTAAAATTGAAATTCTTTTTGTTGAAATAATAACTAATACATTTGTCGATGAGAATTCACCTTTATTTATTATTGAAAATCCAACTATTTGGTTGAAAGTTGAAAATTCGTGTTTTTGGCTTTTAAATTCAACTATTTGGTTGAAAATCAGACTTTTTTGTTTAAAATGTAATCTTGTTGATTGAAAAATTTAACCATTTGGTTGAAAATTCGTCTTTTTGGATTAAAAATCAACATTTTTTGGATTAAAAGTTCATCCTATTTGGTAAAAAAGTTTTTATTCACAAATTCATAATTCTTGAAAATTCAACTGTCTTCTAAAAAATTCGTCATTTTGGCTTGAGGATTCGATTATTTGCTTAATAGTTGAACTGTTTCTAATTGAAGGTAATTCTTTTTTGTTTGAAAATTCGACCATTCGGTCGAAAATTAATGTTTGAAGGTTGAAACTTCAACTATTTGGTTAAAAATTCGTTTTTCGTAATCTTCAAAAATTTAAATTTATTTTTAAAAATTTTGAAATCTTTACAAGCTTCACTAGACTTGACTTTTTTATTTAATTTTTAATCTTGGCAAATGAAAATCTTTTGCTTGGAAATCTTCCGGTTTCGTTTTTGACAATTTGGGAAATCTTTTTAAGTGTTTTGATATCTTTTCAAATATTCTTACGAAATTAACATTTAAAATATAAAATAATTCAAAATTTTTCTATAAATCTTAAGAAAGTTTTTGCATTCTCTTGATACCTTTCGAAATTCTTTAAAAGAATCAAACCTTCTTGATTAAAATCTTCAAAAATCTAATTTAAGAAAAAAATGTGCACGTTTTAAATTATTTTTGAATAATTTTAAAACTTCTTAATATCTCTTTAACTTACTCGATTTTTTTTTTAATTTCGCAATTACTTGAAATTCTACCAGAAATCTAAGGAAAAAAATTTTATTCTCGCAAAACATTTCTCAATTCTGCTAAAGCTTCTGTTTTTCCAAATATTTGAAAATCTACATTTAAAAGTGAACTTTTCAATCTTTACAATTCCTAATTATTTTGGAATCTTTCAAAGACCTTAAATATCTCCTACAATTACTGGAATTTTTTCTAAAATTTTGTAATCTTAAAAAATTGCAAAATCTTGCTTTAAAATCTCTTATATTATTTCCCAAAATTTCACATATGATTTCATAAAAAATTTCCATTGAATCTTAAAACTCTTTTTCATTCTCTTGAAGTTTTTCAAAATTTCAAAATATAGCTCAAACTGAAAAATGAGAAAAATGAAGAAATTTCATTTTTTAGATGAGTATGCTGGAATCTTTTCTTTTCGATCGATTGTCTTCGAAGATGGTTAAAATTGAAGGTCTGTACATTCAGATGTGAACTGAAAAATAAAATTTGCTATGTCATACTGATGTCGTTCTTATTTTCAGAGAAGCAAAAATAAGAAAAATGAAGAGATTACATTTTTTAGACCACTATTCTGTAATCTTTTTTTTTTTAAATCCATGGTCTTCTAAGATGGCTAAAACTGGAACATTTTGTATGTTCATGTAGATTAAAAAATATAATTTTCTATGTTAAAGTGTCGTTTTTTTATTATCAGTGGTTAACAAATATTTTGAATAACGAAATTTTGTTTTTAGACCACGATACTGGAAGTTTTTTTTTAGTTCAATTTTCTTCGGGGATGTCTCAAATTGAAGTTTTCGGCATGTAGATGTGCATTGAAAAATCAAATCAGCTATATCATGACATTGATTTTTTATTTTCAGTGTTGAAAAAATTAGAAAAATAGGTAAATTTCGATTCGTTAAATCATTATATAGATTTTCATCAAGAATTGAAATTTGCTTTGTTGTAGATATGTTTTTTAAATTGTCAGTGGATTAAAATTTAGAATAATGAGGAAATTTGACTTTTCCAGCCACTATGTTGGATTCTTCTCTACTGGCTCCTCTGTCTTCTAAGCTAGCTGAAATTGAAGGTCTTGACATGCAGATGTGCATCAAAAAATAAAATTTGCGCTGTTGATGTATTATTTTTTGTTATCATTCGTTAAAAATGCGACGATTTTACATGGAAAGAATGTTTTCGATAAAAATATTATTAAGTTTGAGACAGAAGAATGATGTATTTCAATCTTAATTCAACAAATGCGGCTCTCCATTTTCTTTCTAACCCTTCACCAAATTTAAAATTTGAAAATTCTGAATATCTTCATCTTAAAAAAATTAGACGAACCTTTTCTAATGACTTGATGAATGAAATGAGTTCAATTCTCATGAAATGTAGAAGAATTTTTTAGATTTGGGAAAAGAATTCGCTCGCCTTTTAGCATCAGCTGATGATGTATGAGCATTTTTCTATGGACGCATTTTTGCGTGCAGCTGGAAGCTAGTATTTCTATATTCACTGTTCACGAAAACACGAAATTTCAATAGGATTTAAAGAAAGTACTAAAAATTCTATAACTGAGCTTTTTGAAATGATTCTTTATAACGCTGACGCTTTCCATCACGGTTGTTCAAAAACAGAAAAGTTTTAACACCACGATGGAAAGAATCAGCATGACAATCGAATCGTATCATTACGAGGGAATAAAGGCGGTTGCAATTTCATTTCAATTCGGTAGACTCAACCGTAACTGGCATTTAACAGCGTTCCTTCGAGCATATCCAGCTCTCGCTTTTATCCTCGCATTTCCCAATTTCTTTTTTCTAGAACATGAAAATCAGAAACATCTGCGATAATCCAAGATTTGCATGACAAGCGAACCGACGATTGTTCGAATGAGACAATGAGTGAGGAAAGGTGAGAAAAAATTGTATGAAAGTCATTTCAATGCATAGGAAGTAAATAGGATTATTTTTCGCTAGAAGTTCATTTCGTACACGAGGAATTGGAATTAAGGGAATATTTAAACGAATCCCTGAGGAACAAAGTCGAACCACCCCTGCTTCTATGAATGCAACTCCGTGCCTTCGATCACGATCAACTCAAATTACTTTCGTCATCCCAGCGTTATTCGCAACTCTCCAAGGACGCTTTTCCTTCTCCTTCTCCTTCTCCCTTTTTCCTTTTTTTGCTACTGTTTCTGGTACTAGTTCATTGAACCAAACCACGTCTACCATCATAACCAGAAGCATCCCGAGGTTCATTCTAGGCCCGCGGGGGTTGTAGAAATCTTTGATAAGGCACGGCCAGCGCAAACGCTGATTGGGCGCCCGAGGCGTGGCGTCACCGTTCAAACAATGCGCTTCGTGCTAACAATGCAATCGCGACCGAGATAAAGATATATAGATCTATTCACCTACTTCACGCGCCTATACCGACACGATCTCTTCTCTTTATCTCCCAACCTCACCTCCCTCCACCCTTTTTACGATTTCCTCATCTGTTTACTGGTATCTCGTTATAGACATGTTGGTTGCAAGTGTGAGCCGTAAAACAGATATTGTGTTTGTTGAACACAGATGGGAAATCAAATACCAAAAGATGGACAACTTCTAAAATCATTAAACATTCATTGCTATGGTTCTTACGACCCTAAAGTTTCCTACATCTATGGACTTCAATGTGTTCATTTTTTATTGATGGACTGCAGAACGTTTCAACATGGTCATATTTAGGATACCAACAGCAATAGTGTTTTTCACGAAACTAAATCGACAGAAGAAATTAAGAGTATGGTTTCTTTCATCCGCAACAAATGGGCTTCTTTAATTCATCTTTTGGAACTTTGACAATGAATTTTCTTCTCATCATCATGGAGGGTTTTTCCTGGTCTGAAGAATGTCATTTTTATACCTATTACACTTTCCACAAAACAGGAAATTACCTGAAAAACGAAATTATTTAAATGCCTCCCCAAGATCAGTTTTCCCTAAACTGACTCAAATCGACTCTTGCTGCTAAGAATTTAGTGCAGAAAACCAAAATGCTCTATCTTATTATTTAAAAACTGGAGTGATTGTTAGAAATAAACTGAAGTGTCTCAGAGTTCCTAAAATACGCGACCGATAACACTGACATGAACTGATGCACTGGCATGCCAGAAAAAGACCTCGATGATGTTCAGAAGACCCTTCATTGTCAACGCTTCGAGAGACAATAGCTCTCCTCATCCGGAAACATAAATCCAAAGTAAGAAAGCAGTTCTGTGTAAAATTAAAGAAGTCAATATGTGGCAGTTGCAAGAAACCATACTCTTGAATTAGTTCTGTAAAAAACACTGTAGTTCTTAGTATTTTAAATTTGACCATGTTAAAAGATAGTGCAGTCTATAATTAAAAAATAAAGGACACATTGAAATTTGTTTAACAAACTAGATGTAAAGCAAGGTAATTTTGCAAGAGGAGACGGAACAAGCGTTCCGTTCCATATTGATGGCTAACATCCTCTCGATGTTCACCATCAATATTGAGCAGTATGCTTGTGTTGTCTCTTCTTACAAAATAATTTTTTTTTTTACATCTGTTTTCTCAAGCAATTTTTCAATTTGTCCACAATTTTTTATTGCTGGACTGCACTACCTTTTAACATGTTCAAATTTAGAATACAAACAACTACAGTCATTTTCACAGAACCAACTTGATAGAAGAATTTGAGAGTATAGTGTCTTTCAACTGCGATATATTGAGTTATTAGATTTTACTAAGAACTCATGTTTTAATTTTTATCTTATTTATGTATTCTATTTATTTTTAAGTTTTATAATAAGAAGAGCATTTTCCTCTGGAAACGTTGACA
This sequence comes from Andricus curvator, assembly GCA_932195095.1. Taxonomy (NCBI): domain Eukaryota; kingdom Metazoa; phylum Arthropoda; class Insecta; order Hymenoptera; family Cynipidae; genus Andricus; species Andricus curvator. Next base: position 629,668 of record CAKNYM010053150.1, on the reverse strand, counting down.
ATAAAGAATCCTCTTAACATCAAGGTATTTTTCTGGTCTAAAGTATGTCATTCTTATACCTATTACGCTTGTTATAAAACATAAAGTTACAAAAAAACCAAATGATTTGAATGCCTTCTTGAGATAAATGGTCCTTCGTCTAACTCAAACCGAATCTTACTACTATGAAGGTAGTCTACAAAAAAATGCTCCATGTTAATATTTTTAAACTGGAGTGATTGTTACTCATAAATTAAAGTGTTCCAGAGTTCCTAATTTACCCGAATGATAACACCAACATGCTTCAGACCAGAAAAATACCAGAATGATGTTTATAAGATCCTTCATTATTAAGGTTTCGAGAGACAAAGGCTCTCCTCATCAGGAAACAAAAATCCAAAGTCGAAAATGAGTTCTTAGTGAAACTAAAGAAGGTAATATGTCGAACACGCAAGAAACTATAATCTTAAATTCTCCACTTGAGTTAGTTCTGTGGAAAATACTGCAGTTAGTATTCTGAATTTGAACATGCTGAAAGGTCCATCAATAAAATATAAAGGACACATAGAAGCTTGTTTAACAAATCAGATTTTAAAAAAATTAATTTTTTGAAAGAAGACAGAATAAGGGTACCGTTCCATATTGATGGTTAACATCCCCTCGATGTTAACCATCAATATGGAGCGGAACATCATTTCGATGTTCACGAACAATATAATGTGTCACTAATTTTTTATTGATGGACTACACTACCTTATGACATGGTCAAATTTATAATACCAACAACTACTGTGTTTTTCAGAAAATAAATTTTAGAAGAGAATTTCAGAGTATGGTTTCTTTTAACTGCGATATGCTGGCCTCTTTAATTTTACTAAGGATATATTTTTACTTTCCATTTTTGTTTCCTGATGAAGAGAGCATTTGTCTCGCGAAACTTTGACAATAAAGGATCTTCTTATCATCATCAAGGATTTTTCCTGGTCTGAAGTATGTCATTTTTATATCTATCACACTGAGATCAACCTTAACCTAAGTCTGACTTAAATTGACTTTACAACTAAGAATGTATTCCAGCAAAGGAATATGCTCTATGTTCCTAAGTTACCCGAATGAAAACACTGATATGCTTCGGACCAGAAAAATACTCAATGATGTTTAAAAGATCCTTTATTGCTAAGCTTTTGAGAGACAGAGGCTCTCCTTATCAGGAAAGAAAAATCCGAAAGTTGTAAATAAGTTATTAGCGAAACTAAAGAAGTTAATATGTCGAACTTGCAAGAAACTATACTCTTAAATTTTCTACTTGAGTTAGTTCTGTGGAAAACACTGTAGTTGTTAGTATCCTAAATTTGAACATGCTGATAGGTCCATCAATAAAAAACGAAGGACACATTGAAACTTGTTTAACAAATTAGATGTAAAAAAAGTTAGTTTTTTGAGAGAAGACAGAATAAGCGTCCAGCTCCATATTGATGGTTAACATCCTCTCGATGTTAACTATCAATATGGAGCGGAACATCCTTTCGATGTTCACCAACAATATGTTGAGGAACGCTTTTTTTTTCTTCTCTCACAAAATTAACTTTTGTTAGATCTATGTTGTTGAACAATTTTTAATGTGTCCTTAATTTTTTATTGATGGACTGCACTAACTTTCGACATGGTCAAATTTATAATACTAACAACTACTGTGTTTTTCAATGAATAAATTTTAGAAGAGAATTTCAGAGTATGGTTTCTTTCAACTGCGATATGCTGGCCTCTTTAATTTTACTAAGGATATATTTTTACTTTGGATTTTTGTTTCCTGATGAGGAGAGCATTTGTCTCTCGAAACTTTGACAATAAAAGATCTTCTTATCATCATCGAGGGTTTAACTGGTTTGAAGTATGTCATTTTTATATCTATTACACTTTCCACAAAACATGAAATTACATAAAAACCAAATTATTTTAATGCTACCCTAAGATCAATTGTCCTAAGTCTGACCTAAATCGACTTTACACTGATATGCTTCGGACCAGAACAATACTCAAATGATGTTTAGAAGATCCTTTATTGCTAAGCTTTTGAGAGACAAAGGCTCTCCTCATCAGGAAACAAAAATCCAAAAGTCAAAAAAATGTTCTTATGTTAGTAAAATTAAAGAAGCCAATATGTTAGAGGTACAAGAAACCATACTCTAAAATTCTCCTCTTGATTTTTTTCTGTGAAAAACACTGTAGTTGTTAGTATTCTGAATTTGACCATATCAAAACGTATTGCAGTCTATCAATGAAAAATGAAGGACACATTGAAAATTGTTCGACGAAATAGACGTCAAAAAGTTGCTTTTGTAAGAGGAGACAGAACAAGCTTTTCGCTTTATATTGATGGTTAACATCCTCACGATGGTAACCATCAATATAGAGCAGAACGCTTGTTCTATCTTCTCTTACAAGACTAAATTTTTTTACATCAATTTTCTAAAACAATTTTCAATGTGTCCTTGATTTTTTATTGATGAACTGCACTACCTCTTAACATCGTCAAAAGAATTCCAACAGCTTCGGTGTTTCCACTGAACTAACTCTTTTTTAATTTCACTACGGACATATTTTTGACTATGGAATTTTGTTTTCTGATTAGGTGAGCATTTGTCTCTCAAAATTTTGACAATAGAGGATCTTCTTATCATCGTCGAAGTTTTTTCCTGGTCTGAAGTATGTCATTTTTATACCTAGTAAACTTTTTATGAAACATAAAATTACATAAAAACCAAATTATTGGAATGTCTCCCTAAAATAAATTGTCCTCAGTCTGACTCAAATTGGCTCTTCCTACTACGAATGTAGTCCACAAAGCAGAAATGCTACATGTTAATATTTTTAAACTGGAGTAAGTGTTGCTCATAAATTAAAGTGTTCCAGAGTTCCTAACTTACTTGAATGATAACACTGACATGCATAAAAATTTTCCCCAAGGATAAACTTTTCCTTAAATTCACCACAAAGTTCGCAACGTTTTCCCAGTTTTTCACCCTTTTTACTTTTCTTTTAATGTTTTTGAAGAGTAGGTATACTTTCCTAATCCTCGTGTGATAAATGACGCGAGGTATTCACAGTTCGCGAAACTTGGCTCGTTCATAATGGAACATTGTGGTAAAGTTTTGCTGTACCGTTAACTCATTGTCGCGCGACTCGAATGTATTTTTCACCAATTTCATCTTTCTTGAGCCGACGCGTAAGTTTACTGTTGGTTCGTAGTTTCCGATTGTAGATGGGATGGATTGTAGATAGAAAACATTCTGTCTGATCGATTTGACCCTAATCTCTGAATGACAGAGTGTATAAAAAAATGAGTCCCTTGTGGGTAAAAAGAGTGAAAGGGATGACAGGGGATTACAATACGTTACCGATAAGTGTATCTTGGCTCGATACAAACGATGCATTGGGAAGACTATAAAGTTGTTCGATAGAGCTCGAGTTTGAAGAGACGTGTCTGATGTGTCGTGACCCTGTCAATCGGAAATTTCACAATTCTTTTTTAAAATTTCAAATCGTCAAAATGTATTCTTATCTACAATAGTAGATCTTGTACTCTCATACTATTTGCTACTTTTTTCGCACAAGGCTACTATTTGGGTTTTTGGTCTAGTACAAATAAAGGCTCCTTGGGCAGCGTCCACATATTAAGTGACACTCATAATTAAACTTTCAACAAAATAGTTGCATTCTTCTACCAAATAGCTGCATTTTTAAACTACAAAGATGAATTTTCAACCAAGAAAGTTAATGTTCAGAAAAATGAATTTTTGAAGATAGAGTTGAATTTTCAAGTTAAAAAGATCAATTTTCAACCAAAAATGGAATCGTTGAATTTTAAGTTTGAAAAGCTAATTTTTACCAAAAAACAAGAATGTTCAAACTGTTAAATTTAACAGAAAAAGACGATTTTTAAACAAAATAGTTGAATCCTTAACTAAAATGACGAATTTTTAAGAAATAAAATCAATCTTTTACCCAAACAGATGAATTTTAAACAAAGTGCATAAATTTTCTACCGATCAGTTGAAATTTCAACTTATAAAGGAACAATTTTTAACCAAAAATAGAATGCTAACATTTTCGGATGAAAAAATTAATTTCTAACAAAAAATAAAGAATTTCCAACAAAGTAGTGAAATATTCGAATAAATACAATAATTTTCAACCAAATAGTTCAACTTTCTAACAAGTTCTTGAATTTTTAAGACAAAGAGATGCATTTTCTACAAAATAGTTGAATTTGCAACTCTCAAAAAATAATTAACCAAAAACAAGTTAATTTACAAACAAATACTTGAAATTTCAACTAAAATTATGAATCTTCAACAACAACAAAAATGATTTCTTACAAAGTAGTTAAACTTTATAGCAAGCAGTTGATTTTTTTCAACGTAAGAAATAGAATAGCTACATTTCAGATAAAAAATTAATTTTGAACAAAAACAAAAAATATCCAATATAATAGTTGAATTTTCAAGTGAATAATTTAATTGTCAATGAATCGGTTGGATTTTCTACTAAATTCTCGAATTTCTAACATAATACATGAAATTTCTACCAAATAGTTAAAATTTCATCTTGTAAAGGAAAAATAAACAAAAATGAAATAGCTACGCGTTCAGATGAATAAATTAATTTTTAACAAAAAAAAAACAATGGGTTAATTTTCAACCAAATAGTTTGATTTTTACCAAAGTAGTTAAGTTTTCAACGAAAAATATGAATTTTCAACAAAACAGTTGATTTTCAACCAAAAAGTTTAATTTTTTACCAAATTGTTGAATTTTTTAGCCAAGAAGATAAATTTTCTACAAAACAGTTGAATTATCGACCAGAAAATATTTATTTTTAACAAAGAAGTTATTCTACGAACAAAAAGTTGAATTTTCAACTTAAATGATAAATCTTCAACAAAAAAAAAAATGAATTTCTTACAGAGTAGTTCAAATTTTCACCAAGTTCCTTTAAAAAAAATGTATTTTCAATGAAATATGTAATTGTTAATGTTTGAACAAAGAAAAATTTCAATTTAAAACCAAAAACAGTTGAATTCAACCAAAAAAAGGCGAATTTTGAACAAAATAGTTGACTCCTCAATCAAAATAATGAATTTTCAACAAAAAAGATTAGTTTTTTACCCAGAGAGATGAATTTTCAATTTATAAAGGAAAAATTTTCAAAGGAAAATGAAATAGCTACATTTCAGGTAAAAAATTAATTTTGAACATAGGAAAAAATATCCAATAAAATAATTAAATTTTCAAATGAATAATCTAATTGTGAACCACATACTTTAATTTTCTACGAAATTCGCAAATTTTCAACAAAATATATGAATTCGCTACCAAATAGTTGAAATTTTATCTTATGCAGGAAAAATAACCAGAAATGAAATAGCTACAGTTTCAGATAAGTAAATTAATTTTTAATGAAAAAAAAAACAAATTTCCAACAAAGTAGATGAATTCTTGAATAAATAGTTTAACCAAATAGTTCAATTGTTTACCAAAGTAGTTGAGTTTTCAATAAAAATGTTCTAAATTTTTATTTTGGACGCTAAATTTTCAATTTGTCGCTTTCATAAATTCCAGTTTTGCAATTAAAGTTTTGTGATTGAAATTTTAAATGGTTTGAGTATAAAAAAGATTTAATTATCAGAATTCTTGGCAACTACATTTTTGTTCTGTTTTAAATGAAATTTGGATTCGTTTAATTTTCAACATTCCGTATTATATATTTTTTTTATTTCTAATATTTCCAATTTGAAATTAATTCTCAGGTTTAACGTTTTCTCAGAATCAATTTTAATATTAAATAATAATTTTTTTATGTAGAAGAAATGTTCAATTCTAGAATTTCAGAAGCTTTACGCTATAACTAATGTAATTTCAATTTATTTTCAATATTACTATCAATAAAATAATGATTATTGATATATATTTTTCTTTAAAATATACAAGTTTTATTTAATACGTTTTTATCTTCTGTAGGGAATTCCGTTTCTGCTGCATAAGAATATGATTCACAGAGCAATAATTTTTTTTTACAATTTCCAGATGGAGGATCGAGGTAAAAAGAACCTCTGGGTTGAAGTTATATTTCATGAAAGTCTCTTCCTCATTTCCATATTATAAAAAAGGGTAGATTTACTCCCGGATTAAAAAAAATACAAGATACCAAATTTCATACTGATTTGTCCAACAATTCTTTACGTTTTTTCTTTCAAAAGTATTTTTTTAAAATTATTTAAAAAGATTACAACGTATTTTCGAGAGCTTCAAAAAGTTTTAAAGGATTTCAAAAGATTTAAAAGGATTTTAAATATTTTAGCGTATTTCAAAAGATTTTAAGGAATTTTTTATTGACTTCAATAATTTGAAGTCTACTTCTTGAAGTTAACTTCAATATTTTAAATTTTCTTCAATATTTTAGGGTATTTTAAAAGATTTCAAAGCATTTTCATGATATTTAGCAAATTTCATAAGATTTCTGAGGATTTCAATGATTTTAAGGGATTTTAAAAGCTTTCAAGATATTTTAATAAATTTGCTAGGATTTCAGGAAATATCATCAGGTTTTATAGGATTTCATGGGATTTTTTAATATTTCAACTTCCTTTAAATTTTTTGGAATTCTCTTTATTTTCTTGATTCACTTGAATTCTTTCAGATTCACTCATTCTACTCAATTTTATGGATTTTTTAGTCTTCATTTAAATCATATTGAAGTCTTTTGAACTCATTTCAAACTTACCGAATTCAATTAATATTATCATATTTTTGAATTGTTTTCAATTCACTTGAATTTTTGTTAATTTATCTTGAATTGTTATGAATTTTATAACATTTCTTCTCATTTTGCTTACATTCTTCTAAATTCACTTATATTTTAGTGAAATCAATCGAATTTTTTGTATTTTCAAAATTTTGCCAATTTATTTGATTTCTTTTGAATTCTACTTGAATTATTTTGAAGTCTTATAAAAATAATTCTTTTGAATTATTCTAAATTAAAAAGAGCATCAGTCACCTTTTTAATGAACTTTTGTTACTTTTAGTTACTTTTTGGGTTTAAATACGTCACTTTTTCATTTTTCGAAGTAAATTAGGCTGTAGGAGAGCAAAGAATAATAAATTATGAGTTTATAAATTTAAATCAAAAATTGTTTCATTCCATTTATGAAAGATTCTATATTAAAAATGTTACAAGATTAGGATTTTTTTCTTTAAATATCAATGATCAGGGAAAATGAACAATTAGTCGGGGATAAGTCAGGGAATTTTGAAAATGCAGTTTTGCGGTCATACTGAAAATGTTGTATTCATACTGAAAAAATTAGTCAACCCACCTCCCTAATTTCTCCTACATCCCCTGCTACCACTCCCCTCACTACCCCTCCTCTCATTTCCTCTCATTTACTTTACCCAGCCTTCTCTTCCACTTATTTCCCCTCACTTTTCCTACTTTCCCTTCCCTTATTTTCCCTCATTTCTTCTACTGCCCCTCCACTCATTCCCCTCACTTCTCTCATTTCCCCTCCAATACTTCTTCCACACTTCCCCTACATCCCTCCACTCATTTCCTTTCACTTCTTCTACTTCCTCTCCCCTCATTTCCCCTCACTTGATCTACTTTACCACCCCTCATTTCTCTTCACTTACCATACTTCCCCTCCACTCAATTCCCCTCACTTCCCCTCCTTGAAAGAATGGACGAACGGATGGAAGGAAAGACGGAAATTACTGAAAGTTAGGTAACAGTTATTTATGGACCTTTTGAAGTTGAATTTTGGTGAAGCTATACATACCCCAAAAAACACTTATAATTTTCAACTTATTCTGGCAAGTAACATATCGCTGGAATCGCCAAAAAACGCAGATTGCGAATAAAATATTTCGGAATTACTAATTGCAAATCGGTCGACGGCAGTGATTGTCTGAGGTCTTTAGGTTTGTCTTGATTGACGAACCATTCTGAGTAGGCTATTCAATTGTTTTTGACCCTTATAATCCGAAAATGAAGGTCCCAAAATCGTAGCCGCTCCCCTTTCCAAGATATAGTCGAAACATGTCATTTTCTATTATTTTTATTAAAAATGATGCATTAAAATGGGAAAATAAAGTTTACTATGTAATTTTGCCAACGGACATGTATTATAAACTATCTATCTTTTTTTTTCTATATTATAAACTATTTTATAAACTGCTATATTATAAACTATCAGTAATAATAATAATGATACGTATTTTTGAAGCTATCATCATCATCAGAGAAAATTGCTTCTAGTATAATAAAACACAAAATTGACATAGTAGACGGAAATAAGAGTGCAGATATGACAGTAGAGCTTCATACTTTAGGCAAAAAATGGAAATATGTGTCAACCCTTAAAAAATTCGATCTGAAAATTTCTTTACTGCTGGAAGCTTAGATAAATTTCAAACTACCACGGGCATTTCAAAGAATCACATGAAAAAAATGACGCTGAATTCGTAAATCAGTAGGGTAAAACGCTGTACCGGCAAATAATGCACGGCATGTAAGTGAAGGATCGAAGTTGTTGAAAGATATGTATCAAAGCGAGATTTCAGAATTTGAGAGTGGACACAATAATGATAGAAAGAAATTGCCTGTTGTTTTTGCAAATCCTGAAGAATTATTAAATCATGTAGTAGAGAAGCGAAATATTATCGGCGATTACCGTGTTAAAATTATGGCTGATGATGGGCAAGGCTTTTTTAAAATTTGCATGTCTGTGATAGCTAATGTATCAACAGATCCTCCATTGGAAAACAGAAAAAAAGTAGTTTATAACGAAACAAACACCACAAATAACTGGACTAGTGTAAAAAAATTATTAATAGTTTGTATTGGGCCAGAGATAAAGGAATCATATGCAAATATCAAAATTCTCTTTGATTTGATAAAAATTAATAATATTTCATTTAAATTTACGTCAGATTTCAAAGTTTGATTAATGGTAAATGGTCAACAAACAGCGACAGCGACATTTCCGTGTCCTTACTGTTTTTTTAGTTTATCAGACATGAGAGACAGTAAAGAAGCGATTTATAATACTGATAGAGACAAACATTATGAATTGAAAACATATGGAGATTTGAAAAAATATAATCAGAAGCATGTTTCTTTAGGTCGTAAAACTAAATTCTCAAAAGATTGTCAATCACCTTTTCTGGGACGGTCTATTACAATTACTTGTTTGAGAAAGACCACTACACTGGCCTATGAAACTGAAAGTAGTATGCAAAAATTATCATGGTGAAATATTTGAAGGAAATGCATGCAGAAAATTGCTGAAGGAACCCGATGAATTACTGGATCCTAATATTTATAAAGATATAGGTCAGTTTATTTGTATACCTTACGTAAGTGCATTTAATGCGATGAACAAAATAGTTGATTTCTGCTTTTGTACAAGAAAAATTGACAATATTAATCACCTAGACAATTTGCTTGAAGAACTATCAAAGGCAGTAATGGCAACAAATATTTCGATCACATTGAAACTACATGTTTTATTTGAGCATCTTAAAGATTAATTAATATTTTTCGAACATTCAAAAAGTTTAGGACTATGGTCAGAACAAGCTGGAGAATCAGCACACAGATAATTATCTGATTTATTATAATTTTTACGATTTTGGGAGAAAATAAAAATAAATTTGATCAGTGATTCCTCTTACTCCCAAAGACTGAAAGATGCTGTTGTAGAATTCTCCTCGTTTTATTTATAAAACAAACAATTGTACAATTGACTAATTTCTTTCGTATGAATACAAAATTTTCAATATGGCCGCAAAACTCCATTTTCAAAATTCCCTGACCTATCCCCGACTAATTTTTCATTTTCCCTGATCATTAATATTTAAAGAAGAAAATTCTAATCTTGTAACATTTTTAATATAGAATCTTTCATGAATGGAATGAATGTGACTCAAAATGAATGTGGTCAAAAACAATAGAATAGCCTACTCAGAATTTTTCGTCAGTCAAGACAAACCTGATTACCTCAGACGATCACCATGGGCAGTATCCTAGCGGTCCCTCAGCTGCGTGAGGAGAAGTGAGAGTAGAAGGATGCGCATTCGTGCACTGCAATTGCTGCCTCTCCCCTATTTCCATCAAAGTTTAGAAAAGCAGTAAAGCACGCGAACTATGCGCTATGCGGCCTCATTTAATTTTCGAGATGCCTGCTTCTCATTGCAGCAGAGAACGATTCATGCATGGTAGTAGTTATACTTACTGACCGCAGAATGTTTCGATAGAAAGTTGGTATTTCGCGATAACAATGTTCCCCTGTAAGTTGCATTGCACCACTACCTCCAGCTTTCCTTTTCGCAGAGTGGTGCCATTTCTTTTGTTCGTCGAGCGAGCATGGAATATCAGGTACTTGCGTACAACCGCTGCATTTCTGCTTCACGATTCACCCTCAAGATCCCTTCCTCCCACACAGTAACAACCAAGCCTCTCGTTTTCTTTCTCCATTTTTCCTTTCCTCTCTTATTTTATTCTTCTTCTTCTTCTGTTTTTTTTTGTTTCATCCACGGACGCATGGGGCGCACTGACGAAACGAGAGTAAAAGCACAAGACCCTAGAGCCTCTTAGAAGCAGATATAGCAATAGCACATATATACGCAAATGAAAGCGGAAGAGAGAGGAAAGAGTAGAAGAGGGAAAGAGTGAGGGAAAAAATCTCTTTTCAAGCCAGCCACGCGCGTAGTGTTCATGAAACGCGGGTCAGGCTTTGTAGAGCATTAAAGTTGCTTTGGTGTGCTTGTGTGCTATTTGCTAGGTTACCACCTTTGCATGGATAGCAGGAGTTTTTCTAAAAATATGATAATTATGAAGACAAAAATAGGAGAACGAATTTGAAGAGAATAACAAATCCTTCAAGTTTGCAGGCAGTCAGGAATTTAGAGAAAAAATTGCAAAAGTCAGGAAAATTTTGTAAAAAACACTTTAAGTAACTATCAATAATAATCAGGACTACCACGCTGTCACTTTTAGTTACTTTTTTTGGGTTTCGTAGCCCTGGGCAGAAACCCTTATAGTTTCGGTCGGGCTTCCGTTCGTTCGTTTATCGTAATTTTTTCCAAAAAGGGAAGTGAAAGGAAATTATGGGAGGGATATTTGGTGAAGTGGTGGGGAAATTACGGAAGGAAAGTAGAAAAATTAGGGGAATTGTGGTGAGGGAAAGTAGGGGAAATTCGGAAAGCGGGAGTAGGAAATTTGAGTAGAGAGAAAGTAGAGAAAATTAGGGTTAGCGGGAATGGGGGAGTAGGGGGAATGAGGGAGCAGGATGGGGAGCAAAAAATTAGAGGAGGGGACGTAGGAGATGTTATGGAAAATCAAGAGAGGGGAAGTAAGGAAAGTGTTTCGAAATGAGGAAAGGAAAAATGTGGAATTTTGAAGTAGGTAGAGTGAGGTAATCAGAATAGGCAAAGTAGAAGAAGTGATAATAAATGTGGGTAGGGAAAGCAGTGTGACTAAGGGATGAAGAATAAGGCATGAGAGGAACTGAGTGGGTAGGGTAATTGAGGGAAAATTAGTGGAGGGAAAGTAGGGGAAGTGATGGGAAATGAGGAGAGGGGAAGTAAGGCAAGGTAAAGAGAGAGTAAAGAGAAAGAAGGGACAATTAGGGTTAGGGCGAATCGGGGAGTAGGGGAAATAAGGGGGTAGGAAATTCTGAAAAATTAAGGTAGGGGAAGCAGTGGGACTAAGGGATAAGGCAAGAGGGGAAGTGAGTTGGTAGGATGAGAAGGAAAAAATTAGAGGAGGGGAAGTAGAAGAAGTGATGGAAAATGAAGAGAGGGGAAGTAAGGAAAGTGTTTCGAAATGAGGAAAGAAAAAATGTGGAATGGTGAAGTAGGTAGTGCGAGGTAGTTAGAATAGGGGAACTGGAAAAAGTGCTAAAAAATGAGGGTAGAGAAAGCAGTGGGAATAAGGGATGAAGAATAAAGGATGAGGGCAACTGAGTTGGTAGGGTAAGTGAGAAAAAATTAGAGGAGGGGAAGTAGGGGAAGTGATGCAAAATGAGAAGAGGGGAAGTAAGGCAAGGTAGAGAGAGAGTAGAGAGAAAGTGGGGGAAATCAGGGTGGGGGGAATGGGGGAGTAGGGGAAATGAAGGGGTAGGACATTATGAAAAATTAAGGTAGTGAAAGCAGTGAGACTAGTGATAAGGGAAGAGGGAAAGTGAGTCGGTAGGATGAGTAGAAGAAAATTAGAGGAAGGATGTAGGGGGAGTGATGGAAATTGAGGAAAGGGGAAGTAAGGGGAGGTGTTTCGAAATGAGGAAAGGAAAAATGTGGAACGGTGAAGTAGGTAGTGAGAGGTAATTAGAATAGGGGAAGTAGAAAAAGTGATAAAAAATTAGGGTAGGGACAGCAGTGGGACTAAGGGATAAAGAATAAGAGATGAGTGGAACTGAGTGTCTAGGGTAAATGAGGGAAAATTAGAGGAGGGAAAGTAGGAGAAGTGATGGAAAATGAGGAGTGGAGAAGTAAGGCAAGGATTTGTAAATGAGGAAAGGGGAAACGTGGGATAGGGAAGTATGTAGTGAGGGTGGGTGAGAGAGGAGAAGTAAGGGTTGGAAAATGGAAGTGGGGGAAGGGGAATGTTAGCTGGAGAAGTGTGGAGAAGGGAAGTAGTGGGGGAAGAAGTTGGGAGGGAAAGTATAGAAGGGGAGGTTTGAACGTTTTAATTAACGTATAAATAGGCTAAGAAACGAATGGGTTACCCACTCTTGAATTCATGTTTCTATTTCTGAATCTATTGCTATATATTTTTTTTTTTAATCTTTTAAGGGGTTTTGAATATATATTTTTTTGAAAATATATCTAAGGATTTTTTTTTAAATTTAAGAGTATTTCAAAATATTTTGAGAAATTTTTAATTGACTTAAATAATGTAAACGTACTCCAAAGGATTTTATTGAATTCTTAAAGCTTGCAGAGAATTTTAAAAAGCTTTAATTTTTTAAGGGATTTCAAAAGATTTCAAAGCATTTCCAAAATATTTCAAAATTTTTAACAAATTTCTAAGGATTTAAATAATTTTAAGGGTTTTGAACAAATTTTGATAGGTGTAAATTAGGCTGTGTCGGACCTAAGAATAAGAAATAAAAAAATAAATGTAACCTTTTTTATACCACTTAAGAAAGATTTGATCATAACAATGTTACAAAGTGAGAATTTTTTTATTTAAATATTAATGCTCAGGACAAATGAAAAATTAGTCAGGGAATTTTGAAAATGAAGTTTTGCGATATCTAAAATTGTTTTTCTGGTGGAAAAATGACTTCCAGTATTTATTAATTCTTACTTTCTACAGTTTTTATTATTTCAGAAAAAATAAAGGTAAATTTCTTTGCAGTGGGCTGAAAATGTTCTTCAATTTTTCTCATAATAATTAATTTATAAAAAAGTTTTCAACTCTTTTTCAATCATGCTTCAATTTATTCCATTGAGAAGAATTTTCATATCAATCAAATAGCCTAGAATTAAGCAATCTGAAAATAAATTTTGATGAGAAACTTCAGAGTCCACACAGTAAAATCTACGAAATATATGTATACGCTTTATAAGTGTAACGAGCTAACCACAGAGCTGCCACTGGTATTTGAACTATTTGAGGATTCCCGATAAAGTGGATTTGTTGTATGGGAGAAGGTCCTGTGGCTGATCTTTGATTTTAATCGGCTTAAATTTCAATTTTGAAATTGGAGATTGAGAAAAAAGAATTGTTGATGAATTTACAGAATAATAAACATCAAGTATATTGAAACTGGTATTGATTGATTTTCCATTTCAACTTTTGGTCTATTTTATTCAGAAAAAGAAAACGAAAGTATGGATAGCGTCCTTAACTGAAGAGGATTTTAGTTTAAATTTATTTATTATTTTTTGAGAATTCTTAGGGTTTCGTAGCAAAGTTAAGCGAAATCAGGGGAAATAAAGGGTGGGGAAGTGAGAGAAAATGACAAGATGGGAAGTAGGGGAAATGGAAAGTAGGGTGAACAGGGGAAAGGAAGTAGCAGAAGTCGCGAAAGGCAAGGAAAGGAAGTATGGAAAGTGAGAGGAAGTGGGGTGTAAAGAAAATGAAGAGAAATAATGATGACAGAAATAGGAGAAGCGGGGGAAATGCAGAGAGGGGAAGTGAGGGAAGTAAAGTGAAATGTTGGGAATGGAAGTGAAGGGAAATGTGAGGTGGGGTAGTAGGTGAAGGGAAGTGTTTGTTGGGTAAGCGAGAAGAGGGAAAATTAGATAAGGAAGAAGTTGGAAAATGAGGGGAAGCGAAGGTTGAAGTCTGGGAAGCGGAAGTAGGGGTGGAGAGGAGGAGTAGGGAAATGTAGCGGGAGCAGGGGAAGTAAGGAAATGTAGTGGGAGTAGGGGAGGGAAAGTATGGGAGGACTTTATTGACGTCCTAATGGGAAATGAGTGGAGGGAAATTAGGGTAAGTGAGCAAAGCAAAAGTAGTGAGGCGAAATGATAAGAGGAGACTTAGTAGAAGTTGGGGAGATGTAATCAGGCGACGTAGGGGAAGTAAGTGGAAAATGAGTGGAGAAGTAAGAGAACTAGAGGAAGTGAAGGTTATGAGTATAGAGGAAGCAGGAGGAGTGAGTGTACGTGATGGGATGTTGGGGAAAGAATTAGCAATCAGGGTAAGTAGTGGAGGGGAAATGAGGGCTAGAGAAGGAGAGTGTTAGCTGGGGAAGCGAGGAGAGGGGGAAGGAGAGGAGGAAGAAGTTGGGGTGAGTGGAGAGAAGTTATGAGAGGGAAATGTGGGGGAGTAGGGAAAGGAAAGTGTGGGAAGGATTGTTTGAACGACTTAATTAACGTCTTAATAGGCTACGGAACCCTTTTTTGACTAATTTTATAAATAAATACTTTATCTTATTTTATGCATAAATACTTTGACTAATTTTTAAATTAGGCTACAATGTTCAAAATTGTTTAAAAAATTGTTTTTCTTTACTTCTAACAGCTATTTTGTGAGAAAAAGTCTATTTGCGAAAAACGTTCGCATCTTTTTGAAGGATAAAGATAATATTTACATTAGCCAAAAGTAACGAACCTTCTATTTATATAATGAACTAAATTAATTAATTTACTAAGAGTGGCAATGAAATACTAAAAAAATGTTGTTTTTTTTCTGTTCTAATGGTTTTCATAAAGAAGTGTGAGATTGTGATCCCGAGGTGAAATTTATCGATCCTTGTCGTTTTTCTTAGAGAAAGCACATACCCCTGCCAACTCTCGGACAAGATGAGCTTCCGAGTGCATCCTGGTCTTGAGAATGCCAGTAATCTTCGCGCATTGCTCGCTTTTACTGAAGCAGATTGTAAGGCTATTTGTGGAAAATTTGTCCAGATGTTTTCACTATGGAACACGTATTTTTATTTTAATTACTGCTCTGTTTTTGAATAAGCCTTAAGAAATCGAAAAATTAGTTTTTGATAGAAATTAAATTATGAAAGGAAGATATATCTAATTATCCAAAGACCAAATCCATTTCAAATCAGGCAAGTTCTACACTTGAAGTCGAAGAATATTTCGGGGACAAAATATGTTTTTTTTTTTCTTTAATCCGATTTTCGAATTTTTCTTTCAAACAACGACAGGTACGAAAAAATGTTAAAAAATTAGTTTGCACAGTTGAAAAAGTTCTACAAAAAGTTCTTTTACTCATTTCTGATATCTTGCACCATTTCCGAGAGAAATAAAAAAATTCAATTTTCATAAACAAACAGATTTTCTTGAACACGAAAATAGTTTAGCCCACATAAAAGTTATAGAATATCTTATTTATATAAAAAAAATTTCAAACAATATTATGAAAAATAAAAACAGGTTTATTTATGAAAATTTAATTCTTTTATTTTTCTTGGAAATGGTGCAAGATATTAGAAATGAGTGAAAGAACTCTTTGTATGACTTTTTCAACTGTGCAACCAATTTTTCTAACATTTTTTTCGATTTTATGAAAAAAAAAAATAATAATCCTGGCCACAAAAGTTACTCAGCCTGCATAAAACTCACAATATATTTTCCCTATGATAGTACAAAATTAAAAAAATGGCAAAAAATATAAGTGTGTTTTCTTTTAAATAAAATCGTCTATTAATAGTTTCAGTAAAACCACCGCCATTTTTTTAATTTTGAACATTTTTCAAATTTTCTCGAGGATTTCAAAATATTTGAACATTTAAAATATTTGAACATTTAAGCAACAGATTCAAATATTCAACCCAGAACTTTTGTACCAAAAAAGATGAATTTTCAATCCACGAAGTTTAAAAAAAAAAGTTTAACTCTTAACCACATGATTAAATTTTCAGCTTACAATTATGGATTTTTAATCAAATGTTCAAATTAAAAAAAAAAGATTGAACTTTAACCAAAAACAGTTGGATTTTTAAGCAAATAGTTTAAGGTGTGAAACAAAAAGACACATTTTTTAAAAGACGGTTTAATTTTTAATCTAAAAGTAAAAATCCCCTATCCAAAAATACAAAATGTCAAGAAAACAGTTCAAATTTTCAGAAAATAGTTGAATTTTTAATGAAATAATCAAATTCTCAATGGAAGAGTTGAATTTTCAATTAAGAAAGATTTTTCAGTCAAGAGAGAAAAAAAAGTAACCAAATTGTTGAATTTTTGAACCAAAAAGGCAAATTCTCTAGGGAACAGTTTAAATTTATACGAGAATAATAAAATTTTCTAAAAATAAAGACGAATTTTGAACAACATAGTTGAATTTTTAAGCCGGAAAGACGAATTTTTCAGAAAACAGTTGAATTTTTAATCCAAAGGACGAATTTTGTAGACAAAAAGGCGAATGATTAACAAAACCGATACAATTTTTAACAAAATAAACCAATTTCAAACAAAGTGCTAAAATTTTCAACAAAATAATTAAATTTTCAGCTAGGAAAGATTTATAAAAAAGTTCCTTTGTCAACCCGAAAATATGAATGTTCAACTAGAAAGTTTATTTTTAACCAAATAGTTGAATTATTAACAAAAAAAACGAATTTTCTACTGAACAGTTGAATTTGTAAGCCAAAAAGACGATTTCTCTACAAAAGAGTTGACTTTTTAACCCAATAATATAAATTTTCCAGAAAAAGTGAATTTTCAACCAAAAATTGAATATTTAATTTTGTTTAAACTGAAAAACTTGACTTTTAACCAAAACAAAAATATATTTTCCAACAAATTTTCTTCAACCAAAGCGATGGATCTTCGACTAATAAAATAAAATTTGATTAAAGTAGTGGAAAATTCAATTAAGTATATGAGTTTTCAATGAAGATTAATTTTCTACTATAAATAAGAATTTACAAAAAAATACATAAATTTTCAACAAATTTGTTGACTTTTTAAGTAAAAGCTATCAATTAAACCAATAATGGAATGGTTAAATTTTCAGTTATAAAAATGAATGTAAAAAAAAGTAATAAATTTTCAAGAATATATCTAAATGTACAATCAAGAGGATTAAATTTCGACGAATAAATACAAATTTACAATAAAGGATATAAATATTCAACCAAATTGTTGAAGTTTCAACTAAAAAGGATCAATTTTCACACAAAAATTAAATATTGAAATTTTGAATTAGAAAAATTAATTTTCAAATAAAAAAACGAATTGTCAACCAAAGAGACGAATTTTCAACTAAAGGGATCAATGTTAAAATTTTTGAATATTTATATTTTTTCTCTGATTTATCTGATTTTATCTCTATTTCTTTTCTTAAGATAAAAATATTATAATAAACAATAATCAGCATTGAACATCCTCAATTATATTTGTTTCCAAATATTTAATAAATTACCAAGGTTTGCAAGATAATTGTATAAAACCATAGTTTTTTCAGCCCCCAAAGTAATCTAATAAAAAAAATATAAATTTCAGAAATTGAAAAAAAATAATAATTCAAATATCATTAATTAAATAAAAGTACCTTCTTGGCTTCATGTTTGAAAATAATTTATTTTGGGTTTTACAGAGAATCTTATTATCTTGTCATCTCATTGACAAAATTTGACTTGGGCCCTAGGATTTTTCTTTTAATATAACTATTCGATTCAATTTTCAAGATTTTCGATAATCGTAAATAGCGACTGAAAAACCTGTTTTGGTTTAAAATTCAACTACGTAGTTCAAATTGGAACTACTTTGTTAAAAATTCATTTTTTTTTGGTTGATTATTCATCATTTTAGTTGAAAATATTTTTTTTTTCAAAATTTATTTATTTTGTTAACATCTTTTCTGAAATTATGTTTTTAACTAAAAATCTAACTATTCCATGTTTTTTAAACATTCATCTTCTTCCGTTGAAAATTTCTGTATTTTGGTGAAACTTTGTCTTTTGTGGAAATTCAATTATTAGGTTAAAAATTCCATTGAAAATTAAAATATTTGGTTAGAAATTCATGTATTTTGCTACAAATTATTCTTTTTCGGTAGAAAATTTATTTCGTTGGTTCAAAATTAGTTTTTGTATTAGAAATTAATTTTTTAATTAGAAACTCAACTATTCCTCTTTTCGTCGGCGTTTCTTTTGTTTGATAAACATTTAATATTTTTAGTAGAAAATTAATTTTTTTTTTGTAAATTTAACTGTTTCGTTAAACATTTATTTTAATTGCTTAAAAACTTATTTCTTTAACTAAAAATTAAACTATTATATTTTTTGTTGAGTATTCGTCTTTTTTAGTAGAAAAGTTACCTTATTAATTTAAAATTCAACTATGAGGTTGAAAATTTCATTAGAAATTAAAATATTTGTTTTAAAATTTCTTTTTGGCAGAGAATTATTTTTTTTTGCTTGAAATTTCATTTTTGTTTGCAAATTAATTTTTTTAACTAAAGATTTAACTATTCCATTTTTCGTCGACAATTTCTTTTTGTAGGTATTTTATCTTTTTGGTTGAGAATTCATCTGTTTGTTTTAAAATTTAACTATTTCTTTCAAATTTAATTTTATTTTGTTAAAAACTTTTTTTTCTAAATTGAAATTAAACTATTCTATTTTCTGTCGAAAATTTATCTTTTTTAGTTGAAAATTGATAAATGTTGTTGAAAATTTGTCTTTTTTGGTAGAAAATTCATCTTCTGGATTGAAAATTCAACTCGTTGGTTAAAAATTTATTTTTTTGATTGAAGATGCATCATTTTAGTAAAAAGTTTATTTCTTTGGTTAAAATTCAACAGATTTTGTTGAAAATTCGTTTTTTTTTTGTTGAGAATGAATTTCTTTTTACTGAAAATATAGCATTTTTATTTTTGCTAGAAAATTGATATTTAAGTTGAAAATTCAATAATTTTGGTAGGAAATGCATATTTTTGTATTGAAAATTCAACATTTTTTTCAAAAATTCGTCTTCGTGACTTATAAACTCAACATTTTGGACGATATTTTTTTTGGTTTATTGATTGAAAATTCTTTCTTGGTCGAAAATTTAACACTGTTGTTAAAAATTCTTTTTTTTTTGTTTGATGTAACAGTTTTTTTCATTTAAATTAAAATATTTTTTGGTTAAAAATTTAACTATTTTGTTGAAAATTCCCTTTTCTGATAAAAAATTAATTATTTTAACAGAAAATTTAACAATAAAATTTAACTTCAAGAAATCACAAATTGATGTCATTTCTATTATTCATTTATTTATTGATTATTTAAAAATAGAATTTACAAAAAATATAAAATTACAAAATTATACAAAAAAATTTTTAAATACAAAGACAAATCAAATTTTGTATTCGAAATGATAATTTTTCGAGCTGTAAAAGGGAATGGAAAAGTTCTGTCGCACCCTATCCCTTTCCCAGCTTTATAATTTCTTTATGAAATTTGCCAGAATTATTTTATTTGAAAATTTATGATCAAAAAGTCATTTCTATTCATGCGTCAACTTTGAATTATGTCGATGAAAAAAGTTTTTCTGTTTGGAACAGATGATTCAAATATTATAAATGAGTATAACTTCCTTAATTTTCAATAAAGTGTACTAATATTATAGGTCAATCGATTTGCCCCGAATAAAGGAATCTTTTCCGTTCTTGCATCAATTGTGAATTTTGTTAGTGAAAAAAGTTTTACTAAAAAAAACAGTGTTTTAAAATATTATGCATTACCATAGCTTCCTCAGTCCTCACTCTTCAATAAAATTTATTAATAATATAGGTCAATCGATTCGACTCGAATCAACACAACTTTTATATTCTCGCATCAACTTTACATTATAAGAATGAGAAAATTTTTACTATAAAAATTTATTTTTAAAATATATAAATTTTCCTACTCTTTAATAAAATGTATGATATATACAGGTAAATCGATTGTTCTTGAACCAAGGAATATTTTATATTCTTGCATCAACTTTGAATTATTTTAAAGAAAAAAGTTTCACTATACAAAACCGTGCTTTGAAATCTTATGCATTACCATAGCTTCCTTACTGTTCAAAACACAACTTTTCTATTTTCGCATCAACTTCAAATCATGAGAATGAGAAAATTTTCACTATAAAAATCGATTTAAAAATATGTAAAATACTCTAACTCCCTTACTCTTTAATGAAATGTTTTAATATTGCAGGTCAATCGATTCGTCTCGAACCAAGGAATCTTTTAGATGCTTGCATCAACTTTGAATTATTTTGAAGAAAAAAGTTTTACTATGAAAAACCGTGGTTTCAAATATTATGCATTACCATAGCTTCCTTACTCTTCAAAACACAACTTTTCTATTATCGCATCAACTTTAAATTATGAGAATGAGAAAATTTTTACTATAAAAATCGATGTTTAGAATATATAAATTTTCCTACTCGTTAATAAAATGTATTATAATTGCAGTTAAATCGATTGTTCTTGAACCAAGGAATATTTTATATTATTGCATCAACTTTGAATTATTTTGAAGAAAAAAGTTTCACTATAAAAAACCGTGCTTTCAAATATTATGCATCACCATAGCTTCCTTACTCTTCAAAACACAACTTTTCTATTTTTGCATTAACTTCAAATCATGAGAATGAGAAAATTTTTACTATAAAAATCGATTTAAAAATATATAAAATACTATAACTCCCTTACTCTTTAATGAAATGTATTAATATTGTAGGTCAATCGATTCGTCTCGAACCAAGGAATCTTTTATATTCTTGCATCAACTTTAAATTATGAGAATGAGAAAATTTTTACTATAAAAATCGATTTCCAAAATATATAAATTACCATAACTTCCCTACTCTTTGACAAAATGTATAAATATTCCAGGTCCATAGATTCGTCTTGAACCAAGGAATCTTTTAAATTCTTTCATCAACTTTGAGTTATGTTATTAAAAAGTTTTGCTATAAAAAATCGTGTTTTCAAATATTATGCATTACCATAGCTTCCCTACTCTTCAAAAAAATGTATTAATATTACAAGTCAATCGATTCGTCTCGAAGTAACACATCTTTTCTGTTCTTGCATCAACTTTGAATTATGTTCAGAAAAAAGTTTTACTATAAAAAACCGATTTTCAAAATATATAAAACACCATAACTTCCCTACTCTTTAGTGAAATGTATTAATATTATAGGTCAATCGATTCGTCTCGATCCAAGGAATCTTTTATATTCTTGCATCAACTTTGAATTATGCTAATGGAAAAAGTTTTACTATAAAAAAAACCGATTTTTAAAATATTATTGAGTGCTAAAGAAGAAGCAATAAATATTTTTAGAAATCCTTCGATCAGTTTCAAGATATTAGTGGGGAAAATAAGCCCTTCATCACACACAGACGTACATCCACACACACATCCGGACAATTGCTTCGAACATTGTATTAGATATTTTCAAATTGAGGAAGGTTTAATTAAATGAATATTAAATTTTTTGAAAAAATTACAATTACAAAGCTTCCTCTATGAGGAAGCAAAATACTGAAAATGAAATCGATAAAACAAAAATATATTTGAATAAAGTTTTTGGTTTCCAAACAGCCCACTATAAACTCAATTGAAGGATTTTCATCTCTTTGAATTAGCGATGTGATGTCATGAGTATCAGGTGTCATACATGATGAAAACTTCAAGCAAACATTTTTGGTTTGTCTAAAATATGGAGAAATGAGATAAATGTAAATTCCGAAATTAGAAAAATTATAAAAGTTTGAAAACTTTTTCTGCTATGAATTTCACTTATTATTTCATTCATTATTTTTTATATTATTCTCTTCAGTTCGTTTCTAACAATATTTATAGCTAGATTAAGGATTAATATATCATCGATCAAACAATGAATAATGATTTAATACTAGTATGAGAATACTTTTAATTAAATTTCCTAGAGATATTTTTTTATTTGACCACATTATTAAAATTTAAAAATTTACTTAGACGGCAAAATAACCTATGTTAAAAATCTACTATTAGGTTGAAAATTTCACCCTTTGGTTAAATGTTGAACTCTTTTCTTAAACGTTTTTTTTTTTAAGATTCATCTTTTCAGTTAGAAATTCATCTCTTTGGCTGAAAATTTATCTAGTTTGATAAAAATTTCTTTTTTTGGTTAAGAATTAATTTCCTTCACTGAAAATGTAATTATTTCATTTTTGTGTTGAATAATAATATGTTTAATTGAAAATTTGTCTATTCTGGTTAAGTTGCTTAAATTAATCTTGTTTCCTTGTGGAATTATGATTATGTTGTTTTTGAAATTTCAACTACTTGGTTTAAATCTGAACTGCTTTGTAAAACATTTATTTTTATTTTCGATCAACATTCAGTATTCAATCAAATCAACACATCTTTTGTGTTCTTGCATCAACTTTGAATTATGTTAATGAAAAAAGTTTTACTATAAAAAATCGATTTTCAAAGTATATAAATTACCATAACTTTCCTACTCTTTAATAAAATTGATTAATATTGTAGGTCAATCGATTCGTCTCGAAACAAGGAATCTTTTATATTTCTGCATCAACTTTGAATTATGTCGACGAAAAAAGTTTTACTATAGAAAACCGTATTTTCAAATATCATGCATTACCATAGCTTCCTTACTCTTCAATTAAATGTAATTTTATAGGTCAATCGATTCGTCCCAAATGAACACATGTTTTCTGTTCTTGCATCAACTTTGAATTATATTACTGAAAAAAGTTTTACTATAAATACCCGATTTTCAAAATATATAAATCACCATAACTTCGCTACTATTTAATAAAATGCATTAATATTTAGGTTAATCGATTTGTCTCGAACCAAGGAATCATTTATATTCGTGCATCAACTTTGAATTATGCTAATGAAAATAGTTTGACTATAAAAAAAAAACGACCTTTAAAATATTATTGAGTGCTAAAAAAAATGCAATGAATATTTTTAGAAATCCTTCGGCCAGTTTCAAGATATTAGTGGTGGAACTAAGCCCTCCAAATTTAATCAATTTCATCTGCAACCTTTTTCAAGTTATCGTGTTTACAAAAAAGCGTAACATCCACACACACATCCAGACATTTTTGTATTGAGGACGGTTCAATTAAATGAATTTAAGAATTTTGGGAAAATTGAACATTACAAAGCTTCCTCTATGAGGAAGCAAAAATGACATTTTTCGACTATATAGGGGAAAGGGGAGCAGCTACGATTTTGGGACCTTCACACATCCGGACAATTGCTTAGAACATTGTATTAGAAATTTTTAAATTGAGGAAGGTGTAATTAAATGAATTTAAAAATTTTGGAAAAGGTTACCATTAAAAAGAAATGATATTGCTTCCTCTATGAGGAAGCAATAATAATAAATATAATTTTCATTTGAAATGGCGGTATTCAGAATACTCGTTTCTGAGTTAATGGTGCTCTTCAGAAGTAGGGCAGATTATGACTCCTAACTCAAAATTCGTTTTAATTTCTATTCTTGCTATTTGTTTTAAGTCATTAATGAATATTTATAAAAGGTCATTCATTGCGTATTACGAATCAAATGACAAAAAGCAGATAATGAATTACCTGCGAGAGTAAGCGTCATTTGATTACATGGAGCTAAGAGATGATGCATAAAACATGAGATCCATCAGCGTGAACTTTTGTGTAATCGAGTTAACATTTATAATTTCCGCCTCATGCAATGACGAAACGATTTATTCAAATGATTTAAGGGTCTAATTGAATATTATTAAAAGAAAATTAACATTAGTGGAAGTCAGTTAGTGATACAAATATATAGAACTAATTGATGATAATTGATATTTTAGAGACATGTAAATTACAGACTCTTTCCCCTATTCCATTATTAGAGAATTTCTCTATTTTCCCCTGTTTTCAAGAAAGATTCCCTTCTTTCCGTTTTTTTGCTTAACTTCGAACTAAATTAATAGAATCGAATAAGAAAATGAAGCTATTTTTAATTGAAAGTTAATTCTTTTTTTATGAAAAGTCTACTATTATATTTTTGATTGAGAATTCATCTTATTGGTTATTAATGTTATTATTTGATGAGAAATCATATTATTTCGTTGAAAATTCAACAATTTTGTTAAAAAATCATTCTCTTTGGTTAGAAATTCGACTATTTTGTTGAGAATTGAACTATTTTAGTAGAAAATTCAAATATTTGGTTCGAAATGAACTTTTTTCTTGAAAATTCATATCTTGGGTTAAAAATACAAGTGTTTTGTCAAGAAAATCTTTCTTGATTGAAAATTCAACTCTTTTCTTGAAAATTCGTCTTTTGGTTTGAAAATTCTTTTCGTGGTAGAAATTTCATCTTTTTGGTTACAAATGCAACTTTTTGGTTAAAAATTAATGTAATTTTATCGAGTATTTGACTATTTTGTTAAAAATTCATCTTTTTGGATGATTTCAACAGTTTTTGATTTAAAATTCACATTTTTTTTGGATGAAATATCTACTATTACATTATCCGTTGAGAATTTATTTATTTTTGGTCAGAAAGTCAATTGATTTTTTTTGTTAGGAATTCATCTCTTTCGTTCAAAATTGAACTGTTTCACTGGAAATTAACCTTTTTGTTGACAATTCATACGTTTGAGTTAAAAATTTAAATCTTTTGTAAAAAATTCGAGTTTTAGGCTTGGAAATTTCATCATTTGGTAGAATTTTTCTTTCTTGACTGAAAAATCTTTCGTTTGGTTAAAAATTATTCTGTTTTCGTTGAAGACTCAACTATTTTGTTGGAAATTCATCTTTTTTTATAGAGAATTAATCTTCTTGGTTTAAAATTGATCTTTTTGGGCTGAAAATTTCATTATTTTGGCAGTAAATTCAACTTTTTGATTGAAAATTCTAATTTTGTAGAAAATTTGTCTTTTTAGGATAGAAATTCATCTCTTTTGGTACAAATTTTACCTTTTTTGGTTGAAAAATCAACTGTTTGGTTGAAAATTCAACTTTTCGGTTAGAAATTATCCTTTTGGTTGAAAATTCATATTTCATAGTCGTCTCTTTGGTTTAAAAGTTAAACAATTTCATCGAAACTTTAACTATTCTGTTGAAAATTCATATTTTGGAGTTGAAAATTCCAATTTTCTGTCAGAAAATTCGCCCTTTGAGACTGAAAATTCCATAATTTGGTGCAAATTTTCTTTTTTGACTGAAAAATTTTGCCTAGCTACAAATTTGGCTTTTTGGTTTAAAAATTCATCTCTTTTGGGTTAAAATGCACCTATTTTGTTAAAAATTAATCTTCTTTGGTTTAAGATACATCTATTTCGTTTAAAATTAGTCTCTTTGGGTGGAAAATTAATATTATTTAATATTGATTGGTCTTTTCGGTTTGGAAATTCAAATATTTTGATAGAAAATTCAACTATTTTATTGAAAATTCAACTTTTTTATAGAAAATTTGTCTTTTTAGGATGAAAATTCATCTCTTTTGGTACAAATTTCATATTTTTTTGATTGAAAAGTAAACTTTTTGGCTAATAATTCAACTTATTAGTTGGAAATTAAATTTTTGGTTGAAAATCCATATTTCATTGGTGAACAATCAGCTGTTTTGTAGAAAAGCCGTCTTTTTGGTTTGAAAATTAAACAATTTTATCGAAACCTCAACTATTTTGTTGAAAATTAACTTTTTTGTTAAAATATCATATTTTATAGGTGGATATTTTCATTTTCCTGTCAAATTTGCCTTTTGGGGTTAAAGATACCATAATATTGTTGAAATATTCTTTCCTGACTGAAAAATATTTCCAGACAGAAAATTTTTTTTGTTTCGAAAAGTCACCTTTTTTGGTTTAAAATGCACCAGTTTGGTTGAAAATTAATCTTTTTTGGTTAAAAATTCCACCGTTTGGTGAAAAATTAATTTTTTGGTTGAAATTTCATCTGTTGGGCTTCAAGGTTCAACTGTTTGGTTAAAAATTAACTTTTTGGTTGGAAATTCATATTTTATAGTTTAAAATTTAGCTGTTTTAAAGAAAAGCTTTTTTTTTTGATTGAAAATTAGCAGTTTTATTCAAACTTTGACTATTTTGTTAAAAATTAAATTTTTTTTGGTTCAACCAAGGCTTAAAAATTCATCAATTTGGTTGAAATTTTTTTTCCTTCTTGACTAAAAAATATTTTTGGTGGAATATTCAAATCTTGTTGAATACTTGTCTTTTTTGGTTGAGACATTCATCTTTGTCGGTTGAAAATTCAAATATATGGTTAAAAATGAAAACTTTACTGTTGAAATTCGTCTAATTTGCTTGCAAGTTTAGCTATTTGATTGTAAATGAAAATATTTGGTTGAACATTTTTTTTTTTTTTTTTTGTTAAAAATTGATCAATTTGTTTGAATTTGTTTCAATTTCTTAGGTGAAAAAATCTTTTATGGTTGAAAATTTCACTCTTTTGTTAAAAATTCGTCATTTTGGTTTAGAAATTCATCTTTTTAGTTTGAACTTTCAACTTTTTTTCTCATTTCACCGCTTTTGTTTGGATGTTCAGCTATATTGTTGTAAATGCAATTGTTTTGTTGAAGATGATCAAAAATTTAATTGAAAATTTCTCTTTCTTGTTTGAATACTCAACTCTTTTGTTGAAGAGTCGTCTTTTTGGGTTTAAAATTGAATAATTTGTGTGAAGTTTTTAAATTTATTTACTGAAAAATCTTTCTCAGTTGAAATTTCTACTCTGTCGTTGAAAATTCGTTATTTTGGTTTAAAAATTCAACTTTTTTGTCAAAAATTTGCAACTTTTGCTTAAAATTTCAACTATTTGTTTGTAAAAGCAACAATTAATTTAAAAAATGTTTTTTTGTTTTTTAAAACTCAACTATGTGGTGCAAAATTCATCTTTCTTGGTGGGAAATGAGGGGTGGGAATGTATGGGAAGTGAAGGGAAATTAGGGGTGTGGAAGTAGGGGAAGTGAGTGAAAATGAGGGGAGGTGTATTAGGGGAAGTAGTGTGGAATGAGGAGAGGGGAAGTGAAATGAGAGGGTGGGAATGTATGGGAAGTGATGGGAAATTAGGGTTAAGGAAGTAGGGGAAGTGAGTGGAAATGAGGAAGTAGGAGAAGTAGGAGAAGTGTGAGGACCGAAAATAGGGGAAGTAAGTGTAAACGTCGAAGGGGGAAGTGAGTGGAAATTATGGGAAGCGAAGTAAGGGTAAATGAGTGGTGGTCTAGTAGGGTAGTGCGGGTGAGTAAGGAAGGGGAAGTGACGGCCGGTGAAGGGAAGTGGAGAAAAGGGAGTGTTAGCTCTGGAAGTGAGGAGATAAGGAAGTAGAGGAGGAAGAAGTTGCAGAAGGGAGGAAAAGCGAATATTGAAGCCTAAGGAGGGGAAGTAGTAGTAGAGGAGAGGGAATTTTAAATTATGAGAAAAATGAACTTGGAGAGCATTCCTTCCACTCATAAATGACAATACGATAGAGGTCCATATTTCCGATCGATCTGGGACCTTTTTCACTTTTTCTTGACCAAGAAGAGCTTTCAAGAGCCCATCACATCGAATCGCGATTCACTCGAGCGGAAAGTATTTTCAAATACCTATAATACAGCACACCGGCTGAAAAATCGATTTAGGACGAACGAATGGGAGCACTGGGCGTTGCTAAACTGCGTCTCTTCTGAAATCCGAAGTGTGTACCAAAACCTTCTAACTGGATATAGGAACGTGAATCTTCCCAGGGAATCGTAGAAGCCGATTTCCTCTCTCCAGAGATCTTAATGTCTCTTAAATAAATAAATCATCCTTCAGGAAACGTGACATTACGTACACTTTTATATAAAGTATCGTATTCCAGATAGATCCTCCGTCGGGATTACTCTTGGAAAAACAACTTTTCTCGTTTCATCTTCGCTAAGTGAATTTTAAAGTTTGCTCACGCGTCTTGTTAACTCGTAATTATAATGGAATCGACGAGGTGATAACAACCTGTTTCATTATAGCCAGCAGATTCAGTGAGTCACATCTACCCGCTTCAGTACTTTAATTGAGTGGGATTTTTCCGAATAATTATTAGAAAATTAAAATTAAATGACGTAATAAAATTGAAATTTAAGAATTTTAAATAAGATTGAAATCAAATTCAGAATCCCATTTAACGTCCAATACTCAAGTTAATGTATAGAATTCCTAAAAATAAAACAAGAATCCAACGATCAAAGAAAAATCACCACAAAATGCTCGTATTGCAATTCTTAAACACAAAAAAATTTGTTTCTTCGGACAAAAATAAAAAAGAGGAAAGAAAAATAAGAAGGCAACCAACCAAATCCTTTTCCTTCTCTTTTTTATTTCTTTCGTCTTTTTTATTTTTATTATTATCAAATTTCGTAACAGTCTGTTATGTGGGCATGGGGGGGGTATTTTTAACTCGAGTACGTAACATTTTTAATCTTTCTCTAAAAAAGAACTGACAAAAATTTAAGATTTATCAATGTAAAATTTTAATATAACATTTTCAGTTAAAATAATTAATTTTCAATGAAGGAAAAGGGAATTTTCAACAAATTAGTCAAATTTTGAAACAAACTGATAAATCTTTGATTAAAAAAATGATTCATCAACACAAAGTGTAATAGTTAATATTTCCACCAAAAAATATTTTCATTTTCAATAAAAAAAACTGCTAAAGCAAAAAATACGAATTTTCAACGTAAGAGTTGAATTTTTAACAAAGAAAGATTCTTCAATTACCAAAGAAAAAATTATTATCCAAAATGTTGAGTTTCAAAGTCATAAAGACGAATTTAAAAAAAAGGGTTGAATTTACAACACAAAAATATGCATTTTCTATCAAAAAAATTGATTTTTTTATTAAAAAAGACAAGTTTTTAATAAAATAAGTGAATTTTCAACTGAAAAAGATCAATTTTATGACAAAAATGGAATAGCTACATTTTTAGCAGAAAAAAGAATTTTCAAAAAAATGTGTTTAATTTTCAACAAAGGAAATTAACTTTTAACTAAAATGATACATCTACAATAAAAAAAATATGTAATCAAATAGTTGAATTTACAACCCAGAAGATGAATTTTCTACCAAAAAAGACAAATTTTTAATAAAATAGATGAATTTTTAACTAAAAAAAGATACATTTTCAGTAAAAGATAGAAGCGTTCAATTTGCAATCAGGAAAATAAGTTTTTAAGCAAATAAAATCATTTTTCAACAAAATAGTTAAATTTCCAATAAAAAATTAATTTTCAACAAAAGAAATGAAATTTTAACCAAAAAGATTAATTTTCTACCAGAAAAGAATGATTTTTAACCAAATATATGAATTATCAACCAAAAAGGTTAATTTTCTACCGAAAAAGGACAATTTTTTAAACAAAATAGATGAATTTTCAACTAAAAAAGTTAAGTTTTTAACGAAGAATAAAATATTTTAATTTTCAGTTAAAGAAAAAAGTTTTAAAGTATATAAACTAAATTTTCAACGAAAAAGTTAAATTTTCAACCAAACAAATGAATTTTCTAACAAAAAGATTAAATGTCTATAAAAAAAATCTCGAAAAAAACTTTAGTTAAATTTTTAATTACAAAAAGTAATTTTCAATAATAAAAAACTAATTTTTAACGAAATAAATGAATTTTCAACCCAAAAGTTTAATTTTCTACCAAAAAATAATAATTTTCTACACAATACATGAATTTTCAACCAAATATTTCATTTCTTAATGGAATTTTTAACCTAATAGTTGAATTTTCAAGAAAAAGTGAATTAGTCACCAAGAAGATTAACATTCTACCACAAAATACAAAGTTTCAACAAAATACGGAAATTTTCAAACAAATAGATGAATTTTCAACTGAAGAAGATTGATGCTCAACCAAACATTAAATGGTTAAGTTTTAAGTTAAAAAAATTAATCTACAATAAAATATAAAATTTCAAGCCAAAGAAATGAAGTTTGAACCCAAAAGGTTAATTTGTTTACCAAAAAGAGATTAATTTTCAACGAAATACATGAACTTTCAACCAAAAAGGTAAATTAGTTACCAAGGAGATTACTTTCCTACCGTTTTGAAACGATTCAAAAATAATAAAAACTTGTAAGATATTTTAGGAATTTTGATATCAAAAGATTTCCTTAAATTTCGAAAAAGAGTAGGAGATTTTAAAGAAAAATGTTTCAATTTGGTATGATTAAAAAATAAAAAATAAAAATCGAGTAAATTCAAGAAATATTTAGAAGATTTTAAGAGATTGAAAAAGAATTTTAAACTGTAAAAGATTTTAAAAAATTCAGATTTTTTTTAACGATTTCAAACCGAAACTTTAGAAACTTTAGAAAATTTGAGAGGTTTTAAATATTCAAAGATCTTTTCTAATTTTCACCAGAATATTATAAAATTTATATTTATATAAACTTAAAAACAAACTCACAATACTTTTTTTCTTGTAAGTAATTTCATTATTTGTGTGACTAAAAAAAATATTTAGAAAGCCTTCAGTGTTACATGAAAATATTGCTTTATTTATTTATATACAGCACTTCATCTTGAAAAAACTTTTTTTATTTAGAAAACGCCTATTATGTTTTTAAACATGATACAAAAAATGTTACGTAACTGCGGGTAGGTTTTTATATTGTCCCATCTATTTGAAACTGCCTGTTTAACTAATTCAAGGGGTATACTTCGAACAATTGCAACAACATCCAAAGAAATCATTACATGGTCATCAGGATCAGTTTTTTTAATAATAATTTTTTGGAATTCCCAGCTATTCTTAATATTGTATTTGGAAGTTGTAATTGAGTCTTCAAGTATCAAATTAGAGTTTTGCTCTAAAAATTTCGTGGGAGTGGTAATATTTGAAATAACTATTCTCAAAGGATAGCCATCTTTATGAATCTTTCTCAAACCATAACATCTAGCAAAAACTGTGTCTTCGGTATTTATATCAGTGCATCTTATATCTTTTCCTAAAAGTCCTTTCTCTCTCCAATTGTCTAGAATCTTGAAAGTGTCTCTTCTTAATTGTTTGAACAGATTTTCATTCAATTAATCAAAGTTATCACGATTGGAAAGTGAATCCTCCATATCCCTAATACAATCTGATTTTTCCATACAAACTGTAATATTGCCTTTATCAGCATTCATGCAAATTATATCAGGGTTGTTTTTAAGGAAATTAGAGCAGGTGGGAACAGCGAAAAAAAACGACGTTATCTCCTCGATACCTGAGATTTAAGTGTGGGTTAAAAGGCAAATCCGTTAAAAACAAACAAGGAATCAGAAAAAGTCAAGACTCATGAAAACCTATTGCGAAAAAAGTTATTATTGAATCAATTTTAAATGGTATACGGAAAATAATATGAATATTAAATTTTTCAAACATAAATTCAATAGTTTTCGAAATTTGACCAGAAAAAGGAAGAACAAAAGTAATAAAAGAACTATATTCTCTCAATTCCTTGTGATTATCTGTAGATAAAATGTTACTTTGTTTGTTTTTGAATTGTTGAATTCTAATTGCGATATGTTGCTCAATTAACGTTTGTGGGTAATGATTATGAAACCCAGAAAATGAAATACTTAAAAACCAATTTAAAAAAATTAAAAATAAAGTTACTGAAGAAATAAAAAATTAACGAAAAATGAAACCAATGAATGGATTGAGAGAGCACAGGGTAATCCTAGAAAAACTTCAACAGCTATAAATTCTATCCTTAGCTATGATAAGAAAAATAATAACAGAAATGAAATAAATCAACTGAAAGTATTAGACACAGAAATAAATGATTCGTTTGAGATCTTCAACGAAATGAATAGGAATTTTCAAAATGTTGCGATAGACTTACAGAAAAAGATTAGTGATAGTACTTTGGCATCGCCAGAAGTAGAACGTGATACACTCATGACAGATTTTACTTCCATAAATAGCGTTGAATTAGATCAAATTGTCGATAGTTTAAGAAAAAAATTATGCAGCAGATAAGAATATATTACTACAAACGAATTTATGATATTATATCCAGTAATAACATAAAAAGTACCCCCCTAAAAATTATTAATAAAGATTTTGAACTAGAAGAATTTCCAAATATATTAAAAAAACAATAAAATTGTTCTCATATACAAGGAAGGGACAAAAACTGAGGCAAGTAATTATAGACCTATATCACTGTTGAGTGTTTTCTTGAAAATATATTAAAAAGCAATGAAAATTAGACTTCTTGCTTATGTTAATGAAAATAACTGTATAGGAGCTGCACAGTATGGATTCCAGGAAAAAAGTAGCACGCAGTCAATAATTACGGATTTTACAGAATACATTTCAAAGAAGATTGATAAAAAGGAAGTATTTACAGCAGTTTTTGTAGACTTAAGAAAAGCTTTTGACACAGTTAGCGACGATATTTTAATTAAAAAGCTATATAAATGGGTGTAGAAAATAAAGCTTTAAATTTACTAAGCACATACCTTGCAAACAGGAAACAATATGTTTATGTGAACGGTAAAAAAAGTAAAGAAGTCACAGTTAAAGTAGGATTATTTGCTAGGATTAAGAATGGAAATTTTCATGTTTGTGGATGATACAGTACTAGTATTTGGGAGCAATGACTGTAAATACTCTGAACAAATTATTAATCAGGATATACTAAAATATGGTGATTGGCTTAGTTTCAACAAGTTTTCGATTAATGAGAAGAAAATAGTTTATATTACATTTGCACTAACCAAAATATTGAAAACACCTATCAGAATAAAAATAGGGAACGAAATCCTAAAAGAGGTCGAAAAGTACAAATGTCTGGGAGTAATTATTGATAATAAACTTACTTGGAAACAACATATACAAACAATATTTGGGAACATAATTCCATGGATATGCGTAATGAAAAGATGTAGAGAATACATCAACGAAAAAAATAAATATTTGATATATCATGCCTTTATTGAATCCAATCTCAGATACACTATAACAAGTTGGGGAGTAGCTTCAGAACAACAAATACAAAAGATTCAAAGATTACAAAATAAAGCCATTAAAGCAATTTTCAAATTACCGCCAGATCAGCCGACTAGTGAATTATACAAAATAGTTAAAGTGCCAGATATTTGTTCACTTCGGGACATAGAAAGAGCAAAAATGATATATAGAATGTCGAACAATCTCACTAAAACTGAAAATAAGATTGAAATTGGAGCAAATGTACATAACTATAGAACAAGATTTGCAAATCAACCCCTACCAGAGCAAATTAGGGAAAGCGAAACTCTACAAGAATTCATAAAAAATGTTAAGAAATATTATACAACAACCACTTAGCTTATTACAAATGAGACTGCAGAATTTGTTACTATGAAATTAGACCTTAAATGAAGCGAAGTATTAAAAATGTATACAATAATCACTTATGTATACCCAGTCATTAGGATTATCCTCTTTTTGGGTAATAAATTCAATAAATTAAAAAAAAAAAAAGGAAATTCCTAACAATATTCAAATTCTCTTTGTGAAATGAAATGTGGGACAAACCTAGAGCTCTGTCAAATAAGTTTTTGATTACTGCAATTTTGTTTTCAAAAGGATGAGCCGAAAAGAAATTTAAAATTCTACCTAAATATGTAATTTTCCTATGCCAATTGGTAATAATATTACCATCCTGAACTTTAATTACTCCTATGTCCAAAAAACTGATTTTAGTATTTTTCTTTATTTCATGGGCAATTTGAAGTTTTGGATGAAAAGTGTTAAAAGCATCAATAAGTTTCTGCAACTTTGCTAGAGGAACAATAAGGGGTCATCAACATACCGAAAGTAAAAGGGCAAAAAAATCTAGCTTCTTGAAAGCAAAGACCTTCAAATCTTCCATAACCATTTCTGCTAAAATCGGAGAAATGACTGAACCTATGGGAGTACCAAACTTATGTCTATAAAAACACACAAAAATACCACGTATCAAGTTGATGCGGCAAATGGATCAAAAGGATGCAACGATTTGATACCTATATTCATGATCAACTTCATTAAAATTTCGAGATAAATTATCTGTCATAAAATTTCAACTACTCAACACATTATAAACTTATTTAAACCTCTTGCCTAAATGATGATCAATTGTTGATGATCGTTTAAAATGAAATTGTTAATCAAATTTTGAAAAAAATCATTTACTTAGCTCCGCTTATTTAAGTTTATGATTACTGAGGTTGTGGATGTTTGTTTACAAATGTTAGCAAATCTCGAT
The DNA here is from genome assembly GCA_932195095.1 of Andricus curvator. Taxonomy (NCBI): domain Eukaryota; kingdom Metazoa; phylum Arthropoda; class Insecta; order Hymenoptera; family Cynipidae; genus Andricus; species Andricus curvator. The sequence continues at coordinate 594,970 of CAKNYM010053150.1, read as the reverse complement.
CAAGGATCGATTATTGATTTGCAGAACTGGAATTTGGCAGGAAAGAATGTTTTTCGAAAATCGTCAAATGTCATGCTGTTTTTTATACCGATGCTAATACGCCTTGAAGTTGTTCTCCTTAACTTTAATTGATCCTCTACAGCGAATCATATTGAGTTGAAATTCTAGATCAAAATAGCTGCAACAAATTGATACCCCAAGTTTTAGTGTGAAGATCCATTGAATTTTATATAAGTTGAGTTCATAATAAAAACTATCCCTTCAATAAAATCTTTTTGACCTAATCGAGTAAATGTTTTTATATTGTCCCATCTATTTAAAATTGCCTGTTTAACTATTTCAAGGGGTATACTCGGAAACATTGCAACAACATCCTAAGAAATCATGACATGGTCATCAGGAACAGTTTTTTAAATAATAGTTTTTTGGAATTCCCAGCTATTTTCAATATTGTATTTTGAAGTTGTAATGGAGTCTTTATATATGAAATTGAAGTTTTGTTCTAAAAATTTCGTGGGAGTGTTGATAGTTGAAATAACTATTCTCAACGGATAGCCATCCTTATGAATCTTTCTCAAACCATAACGTTTAGCAAGAACTGTGTCTTCGGTATTTATATCAGTCCATCTTATATCTTTTCCTAAAACTCCTTTCTTTCTCCAATTGTCTAGGATCTTGAAAGTGTCTCTCCTTAATTGTTTTAACGGATTTTCATTTAACAAATCGAAGTTATCACGATTGGAAAGTGAATCCTCCATATCCCTAATATAATCTGATTTCTTCATACAAACTGTAATATTGCCTTTATCAGCATTAATGCAAATTTTATCAGGGTTGGTTTTAAAGAAACCTTTCGTTATCATAAAACCTTCAGAAATTGTACGATCAATACTACTAATGTGCAAACAATTCTTATCAACAAAGCTCTTTGACAAGTGTGAAACCTTGTTTCGGAAGTCTTGGTGATCTAATATTGGAATTTTGTGTATACTTGAACATCTTTGACGATTTCCATCATTTGTTTCGATTTACTTTTTATCACATGGTTACTAAAACCTTTACCCAATCTGAGAATATCTGTAACTGAATCAGGAATTTGACCATCTGCCAAATTTACAAACCAAGGATCCCTATCTTCTTCTTAAAAAATCGTGTGTAAATTTAAATTTTGCTCTTGAACATTAGTTTGTTGATCAATCAAAATAGAGAGTTTGTTCTTATGTTTTTTATCATTGTTCAAAAATCTTCGATTAACGAAAATCTGATGTTTTAAAAGATCAATGATTTTATTTTGTTGTAAACATACTTCTAGTTCACTTCTAATTCTGGAAATTTTTACTTTTAAAAAATTAAGATGATTTGAAACATCCTTGATCAGTAAATTCAGCAATCAGTGTTTGAAATTCTTAAAATATCTTAATTTTTGGTTGATATCACACCATAATTTAGCCTTTCTGAAGGCTTCAGGGCCATATGTGTTTGTCCAAATTTGACCGTTGGATTCTTGTTTTATTTTCAGGAATTCTATACATTAATGACGTGATAAATTGCTGAAGACGTCAGGGCACCAATAGGGTAACTCAAGAAACTAAAAGTTTCGAATTTTTTGCGTCATCCCTCTTTTTTGTTAGGTTGGTCAAAAAAGAGAATTAGGGGCTATTCAAAAACTACTTCACACTATTTTCAACACTTTTTCCATCGCTTCCCTTCTTTGTCACAGATCATTACACAAATGTTGAACACCCCAGGATGAAGTCACAAATATGCCCCCCCCCCTTCGAATGAAATTTTTTGTTTTGTTTCATTGGAGATACGCTTAAAATAAAATATCAATCATACAAAAATAATATTTTAACAGACTTCACAGCCTTCAGCTACCATATTGGATTCAATATGAAACGCTTAAGATTTCTAGTCGAAATATATTGAATGTTCAATAAAATACTTAAATTTTCAAATAAATAAAATTAATTTCCCACCAACAGAGATGAATTTCCAATGAAAGACTTAAAGTTTCAAGCTCAAAAGTTAATTTTTTTTTAGAAAAACTGACTTTTAAACCTGAAAAGGTGAACTTTCAACAAAAATGTTAATTTTCAACCAAGTATTCATCTTAATTGGTTGAAAATTCACATTTTTATTGAAAGTTCACCTTTTCGGGTTTAAAAGTCAGTTTTTCTTGAAAAAATTAACTTTCTAGCCTGAAACTTTAACTCTTTCATTGAAAATTTATCTCTGTTGGTAGGAAATTAATTTTTTTTTGTTTGGACTAAGCAGTATAATTTTCCACCAGAGAATGTTAATCTTCAACCAAACAGTTGGATTTACAAGCAAGTAAATAAACTTCCAAACAAAAGCGGCGAATTTTTAACAAATAAATGAAATTTTTCGCCGAATAGTTGAAGTTTCAACCTACAAAGTTGAATTTTGAACCAAAAAAGAAGAATTCACAAACAAATAGTTAAACTTTGAATCAAAAGAGATGAATTTTCAATAAAATAGTTGAGTTGTCAACCAAATAGTTCAATTTTCAACTTACAAACATGAATTTTCCACCAAACGGTCGAATTTTCAACGAAAAAATATCAAGCTTCAACCATAGTTTTATTTACAAACAAATAGTTGGATTTTCAAGCCAAAAATACAACTTCTTAGTATAAAATTGGATTATTAATACAAAAGAACCAATTTTCTATTATAAAATGCTCAAAAAAGCAGGTAAATTTTTAACCAAAAAAGACGAATATATATATATATATATATATATACCATTAAACCATTTCCCTTTCAGGGTAGGCGTGACACTACCCGATTCGGGTAGTGTTTCTAGGTTTTTTCTTGTAGTTATAAATAACTACAAGTGTGGGCTCACCACACCCACGATGTGCCAACAGCACTCATGTCAGTATTCTTGAATGGTCACCCATCCAAGTACTAACCGCGTCCAACGCTGCTTAACTTCAGTGATCTGACGAGAACTGGGTTTTTCAGCGTGGTATGGCCGTTGGCAACATGTTCAACAAAATAGTTGAATTCTCATAGAAAACGTAATATTTTTCAACGAAACAGTGGCATTTTTGACAAAAAATAAAAATAAAATTTTTACAGAAAGAGGTGAATTTTCAAACCAAAAAGACCAATTTTCAACCAAAAAGATTTTTCAGTCAATCGAGAAAAAGAATGTCAATCAAATTGTTGAATTTCTGAGCCAAGAAGGCGAATTCTCTACAATAAAAATTAATTAGAAACCCGAAAATCTGTATTTTTTATCCGAAAAGTTCATTTCCAAGCAAATAGTTGAAATATAAACTAAACGTGATCAATTTTAAACAAAAAATAAAATAGTTAAACTTGTAGTTCAAAACATTGATTTTCAATAAAAAAAAAAAAACACATTTTCTACAAAGTCGTAATATTTTTAATGGAAGAGATAATTCTTCAACCAATAAAATAAATTTTTAACGAAGTAGCTCAACTTTTAAGCAAGTAGTTGAATTTTCAATCAGGGAGATTAATTTTCTATCAAAAAAGTCGAATTTTTAACAAAATACATGAATTTTCAACCAAATAGTTGAGCTTTCAACTAAAAACGATCAAGTTTAGTCGGAAATGGATCAGATAAATCTTCAGTTAAGAAAAATAATTTTTAACTAAAAAAAAACAAATTTTTAACAAAATAGTTCAATTTTCAACAAAATATTAGAATTTGCAACTAAAAGAGATGATTTCTGAATTAAAAATATAATAGTAGACTTTTTAATTTAAAAAAATAAACTTGCAACTCAAAATAGTTTGATTTTCTAATGGGGGAAAGACTGTGAAGTCTGTATTTTGATGCTTTCCTTGTAAAATGAAATCACTAACATTCATTTTTTCAAGCATTCAAAAAAATCGTTATTCACATTTGTATTTTCCATCTGTGATGTCACATTCTGTGTTAACTTCCCCCTTCCCTATTGGTGTGACGTAGTTTTGAACGGCTTTCAAACCTCCTCTCCCACAGTTCCCCTTCCCTAATTCCCCAATATTCCCCTAGTTCCCCTTCTCACACTTCAACATTTCCTTCCCCTTCCTTCCCCAAATTCTTCCTCGTCTAGTTCCCCCTCTCGTCAGTTCCCCTCACATTTGCCCTCACTTTCTCTCACTCCCCCTCCTCTCGTTTTCGACCACTTCTCTAACTTCCCCTACCCTCATTTCCCCTCGATTCCACTACTTCCGCTCCCCTCGTTTCTTCTATTCCCTACTTCCCTTCTCCCAACTTTTCCTACTTTCTCTCCCCTTATTTCCCCTTACTTCTCCTACTCGCCTTCCCATTTTTTTTAGAAAAGTCGATTTTTGTATTTGATTACAAAGAAATGAAGAAATTTTCAAAGATAATATCGTAAATATTGGTTAACACTTTTTTAAATTCATTCGTTTATTAAATAAAGTTGTCTTATCACCCCAGAAGTATCTTTCAATTATACTAAGTTATACTTGATTCCAAGAAGCAAAACCAGCTAGTCAGATATAATAGATCCAAAGTAGAATAAATCGCTATGGGTAAGCCAGAAAGGATATCAAGTAGTCAAATGCATTTTAAATCAGCCAGAAAGGTTCTCAAGTGGTATAAGTTATTGATCAATGAAAGCTTCATTACACACATAAATCCTACCAAGATTTTTGAATTCTAGGGTAGGTGTGGTAATTACCACAGAACGAAAATGTTAGGACTTTTAAGGATAAGAAAAATTTTTTTAAATAATAAGTCGTAACGCAATTATTTGTGAAGCCGTATTTGGTATTGATTAAATAGAATCTGGACCTGAAAACCTAACAAGAAAACAGATTTGACTTAAAAAAGGTGAATAAAAAAAAAAGTTCCATGTAGATATTACTGCCGAATTACTGCGCGTGATTTTCTTAAAAATAAAGTTACAATTAATTTCTAAGATTTTTAGAAATTATTTGAAATTTTTGAAAATTAAAATAAAATCCCTTCGGGGAACCTACATAAGGTAAAATTATTGAAAAGTTTCATGTTTTATGTAAAAACAAAACTTTGATCAAGTTTTGCTCAAAAAATTTTAAAAGATAGAAAGATGAACAGAGAAATGAAGAATTTTGCTTATCAATGTTTTTTGTATTTTGCATAGTTTGATCAAAAACCGAAATATTTTTTCCATTCACTTTTTCCCGAATAAAACAAAAACTATGCATTTAAAAAAAAAAAATTCTAGAGAAAATGTGTATATTTTTTTATGGTGAAAAATTTGGCTTTCTAACATTTTATTGTATCTTGAACAGGTTTACCGGAAAATTAAAATTTTTTTTTGAATAACATGCGGATTAGGTTTCCCGAAAAAATAAAAGTTTCGAATTTTTTTCCAGTTCCTCCCATTTTTTGTAAATTCTGTCTAAAATGTTTAAATGTGTTATAGAGTATAGGCAATACTTTCACGAAATAATAAAAATTTTTCAAGGAATACGAATCCATCATTAATTGTTAATTTCAACAGCCTTGAGCCCCTTTCATGGTGCCCCAAAAACTACCCCATGAAAGTGGAATAAGTTTTTTTTCGGTATAATGCCCTTATATGTATATTAATTTTTTTCTAATTTTCTTCAGAAATACAAGTGAATAAATTACAATTTTTTATGGATTTGTGAATCAATTTCTAATCATTTAAACAATTTTTGTTCATTTGAACAATTTTATTTCTATAGAATATTGCGAATTAAGGGTATTTTATTGATTCTGTGGTCTATGTAATGTAATGTAAACTTGAAGGGCTCATATTTTTGTTTTTATTTTTGTTTATTGTTTAAACAACTTATTTTTGTTTGAATCTAACTTTTTAAGAGAGAAAGCTAGAAAATCATACTTTCTTGCTAGTTTTTCAACAAGTTGTGAGATTTGAGCCTAAATCTTACGTTTTTCAAGTTACTTTATATTGTTTAAACAATTCTTACTTGTTCAAACAATTAATGATCTTATGATATGGCGAATAATTGGTATTTTCTGAATGCTTTGGCCTAATTTATAAATGCGAAAAGTGATTTTTTCATTTTAATTGTCTATATATTGTTTGAATAATTTATAATTGCTACACTGCATCTTTTGGCAGAAAAACGCTAGAGAAAATTTTAGTTTTCCAATTTTTGTTTGAATCGCTTCCATGATTTTCTTGTAATTCTAAATTTTTTAACCTACTGCTATGGCCTACTTACTGATTATGAAAACCTATTTGTGCATATATTCGTTATTTTAAATTATTCTCATTTTTTTGAAAATTTGCTTCCAATGTAGTCGTAATAACGAATACTTTTAGAAAAAGATGTTCACAATTATTAATTAGGTCATAAAATTAAGAAAATATCATTTATTTGAGATATTATGAGCTGATTAATTGTTTAAACAAATGAAAATTGTTTAAAAAATTAGCGGAAACTTGAAAGAAGTAACATTGATTCAAACTTTTGAAGCTTGTTAAAAAAAAAAGCAAGAAAGTACGATTTTATATATTTTTCTGTTGAAAAGTTATATTTAAATAAAAATAAATCGTTTCAACAATTAACAAATAATTGAAATAAAAATATACGCTGTCCAAGTTAATGAATAGATCATAGCTTCCATGAAATATCCTTAATTCGCGATATTGTATAGAAATAAAATTGATCAAATGATCAAAAGTGGTTTAAACAATTAAAAATTAATTAACAAATTCAAGAGATCTTGTAACTTATTTATTTATGAGGATTTATGAAACAAAATAAATAATTAAGGGCATTATTTCGCAAAATCCCTAATGCAGTTGCTTGGGGTAGTTTTTTGTGCACCATAAAAGGGGCTAAGATTGGCTTAAATCAAAAATCAATAATCGATTCATATTCCTTGAAGAGCTTTCATCAGATCATAAAAGTTTTGCATATTCTTAATTACACTTTTTCACGTTTTGAACGGAATTTTTTAAAACGTATTTTTCCCATGTTATTCTTATAGGAAACTGAAAAAATCCCCAAAAAATACATATTTAGTTTTTTCGAAAACTAAAAAAATGGGGAGGGGGCGCGAAAAATTCGCAACTTTTGTTTCTTTGGGCCACCTTAATGCGGATGCTTTCCATCTTCAAAACGTTTTTTGAGGGTTCAAACTCCTGACAAAAATTGATTAATTACTTTTGATACGATTTGTCCAATTCATTCAAAAAATTGTCACTAGGGCAGAATGAAAATTTTTTTCAGATACAAAGGTGTTGCAAAAGTTGTAGCTTTAATACAAAGATTTCTTACAAGAAGTTGCAGATAATAAAAATATATCATATGCTTGCGCATCCTCAATAAAGCTCGAAATAAAGAAAAATAGCGAATTTTTTGTTAAAATGGTAAGAATTCAATTTTTCTAATGGGTAAAAGAATTCCAAAAATTAAAATTGACAACTATCATTGTCCTCTAAACACTTCGTAGCAATAAAAAATCCCTATACATCGTAAATTGAGATTAAAGTTAAAAAAATTGAGAAAAATCATATTTTGCTTTTTGATTGAATGATATTTTTCTTAATGGTAACAATTTTTTTTATTGATGGAAACGTAAATGTTTTTCCTTGTCTATTGACAATTTACGGTGGATAAATTTTTTTTCATTCCAGCATAGTTTTTTCAGGATAATTATAGATGTAAATACTAATTTTTAGAACCCTTTTAAACAAAAGATACGTTTTTTTCATCTAAAACTTTCTCTACGAAATCTGGGTATCAAACCGCCGGAGTAAAATTAACAAAAATTCTTTACTGATATCACAATAAAATATACATTTCCACACAAAATAATTTTCTAATTTGTGTAAATGTCTCCTAATTGCGGATTACTTAAACCTTATCTGAGTTAGACAATGGTATCAAGGGGTTGAAGAGGCACTGCTTGACGTTTTGAACAACTGTCACGGGGAATCTGAAACTGCGCATATTTAGTTGAAATCTAATTCCATCTGGAGAGGAATTACGTTGCTGTATCTTCCGCGAGACGTAGATAATCCGCAGAAATAATCAGACATTGTTAGCAGAGTATCTCGCTAGCTCGTTTCTAAAGTGGGAAATTGCGGGGGTGGGTTTGAAGGGGTGGGGAGAAGAAGTGGCATCGTTCTCTGTTTCTCTTCTCTTGATCCTGTAAATATCAGCAGCCCCAGGAAACAAGACACAGAGAGGGTTGAAGAGAAAGGGGTGCAGGTCTAGAAGGTAGTCCTGGTGCTATAATAGTGAGTGTCTTAATCTTGGGAGACAATTTATGGTCAAGTTGTTTAAAAGTTGTTTAGTTGCGCTTAATCTATACCTGCAATATACTCTTCCACTTGCTCTTACATCTTTTCTACTCTTTCTCTCATTAAAAATTTGCACTGGTTTATTACTAGGGCAAGTTTAGGTACGAGGTCTGTCCGGAAAGTATCCGACCTTGAGGTGTATCAGGAATAAGAGTTAATTTTGGTCAATAGAGATTATGTCCCCTCTGAAGTACTTGATTAGAGTAGTGAATATCTATTCAAGATTCAAATCTTTCGTAGTAGAGTAGAACGGGGCGAGGCAACCAGTGGGGCGAGGCAGCCAGTGGGGCGAGGCAGCCAGTGGGGCGAGGCAACCAATTTCTTCTTATTCCCACAGCGTTAATTGAAATCGCGCGCCTTTGTAATATAATGTCAGTTAGGTTAGTCCGCTGTATTTGTCGAAAGTTGAGTATCGTGACTGTCGGAGTTTTTGAGAAGCAGCGTCATTTGTGAAAAACTACTAGCAGAAGAAACAGTTTCGTGATTTACGTTTGTTTATCCTTCGTGTATAGCTTATGAAAAAAAGTTAAGTAAGTCTTTCCCTCAGTAGCATTTTGTGCTTAACACGATGGAATGGTTTGTTTTTCGATATTCAAAATACTTTTTTGGGTGAAATTTTTGTGGAAAAAAGCACATGTGGGGCGAGGTAGCCAACAAACGGCAGATGCTGCAGAAAAGGCTTCAAAGCGAATTGCTTGTGGCCCTCGACGAGGCCGCTCGAAGAAGGTATGATAAACTCCTTATGAAACCTCGGACAGCAGCAACGAAGATGACCTATTTTTCCGATTTTTCCGATTTTTCCAATTTTTTTTTTTTTTTTTTTTTAGTTCCATTAAATGTCAGAGAAGACATTAAACTTTGTTTTTTATTTTTATATATCATCTTGGATCTACTGAAGAACTTATACATTATTATATGTCTGTGTATTAAAACTTTGTGCGCCGACTAATAACTGCTGAAATGGTTGGCTGCCTCGCCCCACGTTTTTACAGCTGAGCAAAAACATAGCGTCTCTGGAAAACGTTTTTAGAAACTGTAATGGGCGAGCTACATCAAAATGCCTCCAGACAATTTTGTAGCCAAAGAATCAAGCTTTCTAACGACACCATACACTTTTTGATATCATTTCAAACAAGTGCTCTGCACGCCAAAATGTGGCGTCTTGGCTGCCTCGCCCCGTTCTACTCTACTTGATACTCTTCTTTGGTAGCCACAACCTTCTTTCACCGATCCTCCCGCTTTTGGTAGGACTTCTTGAAATCACCTTTCGGCATAGCTAACAGCTGCTTCATCGAATTCTGTTTTATTTTACGGTTTGAAATCGTTTTCTTTTTAGAGGATACTTCAATTTGCGAAAGAGCTATAAATCACAAGGTGCCAGGTCAGGATTGTATGAGGGCTGCCGAAGTTGTGCAAGGCCGTGTTTCACCAGAAATTGCTGAATGAGCTGCGACGAATGGCAGGAGAGCTGTCGTGGAGAAGGACCCAGTCGCCAATTTTCCACAAATCAGGATCAAAATTTCTAAAACAATAGTTTTCGGAATCCTGAGGTCTTCCTCTATTTCTCTCACACTTGAGCGATGATTCCCATTAATCACCTAAATTACTCTGCGGCGGATTATAAATACGTTTGAAAAACTAATCATAATTGCTTTTCTGGAAAGAAAAGATTCATTGGAATATTATTTAGTATAAAGTGAACGTATTATTTTTCCAAAAACACATGCTGAAAAATGAGAATTGCGTATTTTTAACAAGGTGGATGTGAGTCAGGAGAAACCTGGAAATTGGGGAAGAGTCAGTGAATAATATTGGTCCTAAAAAGTCAAGGAACAGTTAGGAATTTTGAAAAAAAATTCCGCAAAAGTCAGGGAATTTCTATTAGAGGCAATTGAAATAAATAAATTTAAAATTTAAAAATTTATGTTTAAAATTGTTCGATTTCATTCATAAAATATTATGTTTTAAAAATGTTACAATATTGAGATTCTGGCAATTAAATATTAGTGACCAGGAAAAATGAAAGATTGGCCCGAGAAAAATCATGGAAGTTTGAAAGTGAAGTTTTTCGGCTACGCTGATATAATATTCTTGTCAGTGATTTTTTTCTTGTATTTTTATTTCTTTTCTGTTTGTAGTTGCCTCCTTCTGAAAATTATTTTTTTAGTTTCAAAATTTTACAATTTGTTTGAAAATTCAACAATTTTGTTAAAAGGTCATCCTTTTTTCTTGAAATTTCAACTGTTCTATTGAAAATTCATCTTGTTGAGTGAAAAATTCAACTATTTTTGTAGAAAATTGCCTTTTGTATTTAAAATTCATATATATAGATATATTTTTTTACTTCTTTTTGACAATTTCTCCTTTTGGTTTAAAGATTTCATCTGTTTCAGTGAAAATTTCATTCTTTTTTGGATAGAAATGCAAGTATTTGGTTCAAATTATACTTCTTTCGTTGAGGATTAAATTATTTTCCTGAAAATTTGTATTTTTTTTTGGTTTGTTTAAACCAAACTGTTCTTCATTGAAAATTAAGATCTTTTTTGGCTGAAATATTTACCATTACATTATTTGTTGAAAATTAATCTTTTTCAGATGAAAATTTAACTACTGCGGTAAAAATTAAACTTCTTTGTTAAAAAAAATAATTTTTCTGGTTGAAAGTTCGGGGTAAAGTCGGATAGGGTCCAAGGTAATGTCCAGGTGTGTTTTTCAATAACGTTTTGCTTCCTCATAGAGGAAGCTTTGTAATGGTAACATTTTCCAAAAATTTTAAATTCATCTCATTAAACCTTCCTCAATTAAAAAATGTCTAATACAATGTTCTAAGCAATTGTCCGGATTTTTTTGATTTTTTCATTAATTTTTTTTAACTTTCTTCTTTTGGTTTAAAGAGGTCATCTGTTTCAATAAAAATGTCATTCTTTTTTGGATAGAAATGCAACTATTTGGTTCAAATTATACTTCTTTCGTTAGGAATTAAATTATTTTGTTGCAAATTTTTTTGTTCTGTTTGTTTGAACCAAACTGTTCTTCATTGAAAATTAAGATCTTTTTTGGCTGAAATATTTACCATTATATTATTCGTGGGAAATTAATCTTTTTCAGTTGAAAATTTAAATAATTGGGTAAAAATTAAATTTCTTTGTTGAAAAATAATTTTTTCTTTGAAAGTTTGGGGTAAAGTCGGATAGGGTCCGGGGTAATGTCGGATATTGCACGGGTTAAAGTTGGGTTGGGTGCGGATAAAGTCTGCTAGAATACGGGATAGAGTCAGCTAGAATACGGGGTAAATTTGGTTAGGGTACGGGGTAAAGGCGACTGCGGTACGCTATTAAATCCGGTAGGATACGAGGTAAAATCGACTAGAATATGTGGTAAAGTTGCCTAGGGTAGGGGTAAAGTCAGCTAGCACACGGGGTAAAGTCGGATAGACCTCGAAGTAAAGTCAGTTAGGGTAACATTCAAAGACAGTTACGGTACGGGGTAAAGTCTTCTAGGTTAAGGGGTAAAGTCTACTAGGCTACGGGGTAAAGTTGGCTAGTGTATTGGGTACAGTCATCTAAACTTCGAAGTAGAGTCTGGTAGGCTACGGGCTGAAGTTGGCTAGGGTACGGGGTGAAATCTTCCAGAGTACGGGGTAAATTCGACTAAGGTATGGGGTAAAGTCGACTGGGGTACATGTTAAAGTCGGCTAGGGTACGAGGTGATGCCGGTTAGCGTAGAAGGTGAAGTCATCTAGTATAAGGGGAAAAGTGGACTAGGGTACAGGATATAGTCGACTAGGGTACCAGATAAATTTTTCTAGGATGCGGGGTAAAGTGAGCTAGGGATGGTGTAAATCAGGGGTCCGCAGCGAAGGGAAATTTCTCGAGTCCAGCTCTTTTAACACGTGTGTATCGCTCGCTTCGTCTCTCCCACCAAGAGTCTCTACTCTACCTTAAGAGTTCGGGGTGGTGGTGAATTCTGACGTCATAGAATAGAATTTACCACCACCCCGAACTCTTAGAGTAGAGTGGAGACTTTTGGTGGGAGAGCCGAAGCGAGCGATCCACACGTGTTAAAAGAGCTGAACTCGAGAAATTTCTCCTCGCTGCCGACCCCTGGTGTTAATTCAGCTAGGCTACAGGAGAATGTTGGGTATGATACGGGGTAAAGTTATGTTGGGTACGGGGTAAAGTCTGCTGGAATACGGGGTGAAGTCAGGTGGGGTAACATGTAAATACAGTTACGGTATGGGGTAAAGTCATCTAGGGTAAGGGGTAAAGTCTTCTAGAATACGGGGTAAAGTAAGGTAGGGTGCCATTTAAAGACAGTTACAGTACGGGGTAAAGTCATCTAGGGTCAGGGCTAAAGTCGACTAGACTACGGGTTAATTTTGGCTAGTTTATTTGGTTAAGTTGACTAGTGTATTTTGTAAAGTCATTTAAACTGCGAAATAAAGTCTGCTAGGGTACGGGCTGAAGTTGCCTAGGGTACGGGGTAAAATCTTCTAGGGTACGGGGCAAAGTCAACTAAGGTACGGGGTAAAATCAGCTAGAGTACAAGGTAAATTCAGGTAGTTTATGGTTTAGAATCGGTTAAAATACGGAGTGAAGTCAGCAAAGGTACTGGGAAATTCAGATGGGGTACGCGGTAAAGTCGGTGAGGATACGGGGTAAAGTCGGTTAGGATACGGGGTGAAGTTATCTAGGGTACCGGTAAATTCGGATAGAATACGGGGTGAATTCATCTAAGGTACGGGGCAAAGACGACCAGGGTACGGGGTAAAGATGGCTAGGGTACGGAGTAAATTCAGATAGGGAATGGGGTGTGGTCGGCTAGGGACTTCCTATAACTATAAGGGTTTTTGGTTGGGGCCCAGGAACTCTAAAAATGAAAAAAAAACTTTACCACTTCATTTAGAAAAACGTTTCAAGATGTGCAAAGCGTTACTCGATATTTTGTAAATTTTCATTCACAAATTATAAAAAAGTCTCAAAATCTTCATAAAAAGCATGAGAGGTTTTTTGGATATTCGTATTTTTGAGTTTATTCTTTCCATGACTTTTGCGCTATGCACAATAGAAAATTTTAAAGTCATTGCATGTTCGCCGTAGGCATACATAAAGTGATGGATTTGCATTTAAGCCGGTAGTGGATAAACTTCATTGAGTGTTGTTCGACGAGATCCGGAATCCAGAATCCAGTTCGGATCCTGCAGCAGGCTAACTTCGCTTGTATGTCGAGCACGTAGAAATTTCGTGCTTTCCCGTTCCTTATCGTGCCAGCAACGTCGGGGATGGGAATTCCCTCTGAGGCTAGAACGGCAAGGTTTTGTCCTTTTATTCTGTCCCTTCTTTCTTGAAAACGGTCTCAATCCGCATATAGCGTATACGACAAACCTGGAATTCCTATCGCTTCTTCTGACACTTTTCCTAAAGGTTACGGCTTTATCAGCCTCCTTCAACAATTCAAAAAAAAGACAAACAATGGTAGAAACAGGGTGGCCACAGTTCAGAGGAACCCTGCAAATCAGGGAAAAGTCGGAGAGTTTGGATACTTAGCGAAGTCAGGGAAAAGTCAAGAAATTTGGAAAATATTCCGAAAGTCAGGGAATTTCTGTGAGAAAAACCTTAAGCCATCCGTTGTACATTTGTCCAAGGAGGGGAAGTGAGGGGAAATCAGGGAGCGAGAGTGGGGGGAACACCGGGCGATGAGAGGAGGAAAAGTAGGGGAAGAAAAGGGGAATGAGCGGAAATGAGTGAATAGGAAGTAGGGGAATGAGGAGAATGAGGGAAGAAGAAATATGGCAAATGATGGGTGGAGAAGTTAAAAAGTAAAGGGTAATAAGGGAAGCTCTTTTTTTATTTTTTGTCCAAGGAAGAAGGAATTTTTTTTTTTTTTAGGAATTTTTTTTTTAAATTACAATAGGAGCATTTTATGGTGGTTGTCCAAATTTGTTCGTTGGATTCTTGTTTTTATTTCCAGGAATTCTATACATTATAAAAGATTCTATATAAAAAATATTACAAGATTTTAATTTTCATCTTTAAATATAAATGATCAGTGAAATTGAAAAATTAGTCAGGGAAAAATGAGGGAATTCAAAACTGATATTTTGCGGCCACCACGTAGAAAGGAAAATTAGGATATAAATTTTTTCATTCCACCAACCTTATAATAATCTAAAAATATTATAGCAGTTTCTATAAAACGCAAAATGTCCTCTCATTTCTTTGGTTTAGTATCTTTAAAATTTTAAGACTTTCTATAATTAGAAACCGTTTATTTGCCTTATCTGCTAATCTGGAATTTATTGTACATTAAGTCGTGTTTGTGGATTTTAATTATCAAGGCTCAGTGCGGTCTTATTTCTATTTCAGTGTACGTTAGCCACCATTAACTTTTTTTTTATGTTTCACTGGGGAATGGGGCGTGCAGGTTTCGTTACTTATCTTTAGGAAATTGCGACGTCCAGGCGACGCAAAGTTGGCTGAAACTCGCAAAGATAAGGAAAAAACATTTATTACGACCACTCGAACGGGACTTGTTTCAAATGTAGACTGTTGAGTGTAAAGTTTTTCGGTCGAGTTGGTATTGACAAAAGCGAAAATACTCTTTGGTAATTTTTATTTTTAAAAAAGTATTATTTTATGATCAATGGTCAATGTGATATTTTAGTCTCGTTTTCTCCGTTTCTCAATATACAAATCTCAATTTACACTTTAGAGTTTCTAAATAGGTAAGTACAATGGAAATGATCAGGAATTTCTATCCAAGATTACTAGTGCGTGCAAAATTCGCAAGATTCACGAAAAGCACAAGAAATTTTTTTTTCTTAAATCAAAATTTTTTTGTTGATAAATGGCAGAATTTCATGTTAAACGTATTTCAAAAAAGTTTCATCCCTCTAGCCACCTATTTAGGTGGGACGAAACTTTTTTGGGCGCTTATGGCATGAAACCATAAGCTTTGAAAGCATTTCGATATTTCAAATTAGTATCTTTTCACAGAGTTTCGTAAACATTATAGGGTTGATTTAGGCTGCGTTCCACCTGCGTTAGAGGGATGAAACTTTTTTTGGGTACTGTTAGCATGAAATTCGGCTATCATAAGTAAAAAAAAATTGACTTTTGAAATCGGTGCGTTTTTAAATAATTTTTTGCTTCATCATAGAGGAAGCTTTGTAATGGTAACAATTTCCAAAAAATTTAAATTCATTTAATTAAACCTTCCTCAATTAAAAAATGTCTAATACAATGTTCTAAGCAATTGTCCGGATCTGTGTGTGTCTTGAAAGTGACTGAAGGATTTCTAGAAATATTCATTGCATTTTTTTTAGCACTCAATAATATTTTAAAAATCGGTTTTTATAGTAAAACTTTTTTCATTAGCATAATTCAAAGTTGATGCAAGAATATAAAAGATTTCTTGGTTCGAGACGAATCGATTGACCTACAATAATAATACATGTTATTAAAGAGTAGGGAAGTTATGGTAATTTATATATTTTTAAAATCGATTTTTATAGTAAAAATTTTCTCATTCTCATAATTCAAAGTTGATGGAACAATATAAAACATTCCTTGGTTCGAGACG
The DNA here is from genome assembly GCA_932195095.1 of Andricus curvator. Lineage (NCBI taxonomy): Eukaryota > Metazoa > Arthropoda > Insecta > Hymenoptera > Cynipidae > Andricus > Andricus curvator. The sequence continues at coordinate 579,089 of CAKNYM010053150.1, read as the reverse complement.
AATGGATTGACCTATAATATTAATACATTTTATCAAAGAGTAGGGTAGTTATGGTAATTTATATGTTTTGGAAATCGGTTTTTTATAGTAAAACTCTTTTCTATAGCATAATTCAAAGTTAATGCATGAATATGAAAGATTCTGTGGTTCGAGACGAATCGATTGACCTATTATATCAATACATTTTTTTGAAGAGTAGGGAAGTTATGTTAATTTATATATTTTGAAAATCGAGTTTTTATAGTGAAACTTTTTTCATTAACATAATTCGGAGTTGATGCAAGAACAGAAAATATTTGTCGTTTCGAGTCGAATAGATTGACCTATAATATTAATCTATTTTATTGAAGGATGAGAAATCTATGGTAATGCATAATATTTTAAAATACGTTTCTTTATAGTAAAACTTTTTTCTTTAACATAATTCAAAGTTGATGCAAGATTATAAAAGATACCTTGGTTCGAGACGAATCGATTGACCTACAATATCAATACATTTTAATAAAGAGTAGGGAAGTTATGGTGATTCATATATTTTGAAAATCGGTTTTATTCTAATAAAACTTTTTTCATTAGCATAATTCAAAATTGATGCAAACATATAAAAGATTCCTTGATTCAAGACGAATGGATTGACCTGTAATATTAATACATTTTATCAAAGAGTAGGGTGGTTATGGTAATTTATATATTTTGAAAATCGGTTTTTTATAGTAAAACTTTCTTCTATAGCATAATTAAAAGTTGATGCATCAATATGAAAGATTCTTTGGGTTCAGACGAATCGATGGACCTATAATATTAATACATTTTATCAAAGTGCAGGGAAGTTATCTTAATTGATATATTTTGAAAATCGGGTTTTTATAGTGAAACTTTTTTTATTAAAATAATTCAAAGTTGATGCAGGAACAGAAAATATGTGTTTATTCGAGTCGAATCGATTGACGTATAATATGAATACATTTTATTGAAGAGTAAGGAAGGTATGGTAATGCATAATATTTTAAAATACGGTTTTTTATAGTAAAACTTTTTTCTTCGACATAATTCAAAGTTGATGCGAAAACATAAAAGATTCCTTGGTTCGAGACGAATCGATTGACCTACAATATTAATACATGTTATTGAAGTTTAGGGAAGTTATGGTAATTTATATATTTTGAAAATCGGTTTTTTATAGTACAACTTTTTTCATTAACATAATTCAATTTTGATGCAAGAACAGAAACGATTTGTCGATTTGAGACAAATCGATTGACCCATAATAATAATACATTTCATGGAAGAGTAAGGAGGCTATAGTATTGCATCATATTTGACATTACGGTTTTTTATAGTAAAAAATTTTTCTTTAACATAATTCAAAGTTGATGCAAGAATATAAAAGATTACTTGGTTCGAGACGAATGGATTGACCTATGATATTAATACATTTTATCAAAGAGTAGGGTAGCTATGGTAATCTATATATTTTGGGAATTGGTTTTTTATAGTAAAACTCTTTTCCATAGTATAATTCAAAGTTAATGCGTGAATATTGAAGATTCTGTGGTTCAAGACGAATCGATTGACCTATTATATTAATACGTTTTATTAAAGAGTAGGGAAGTTATGTTAATTTATATATTTTGAAAATCGGGTTTTTATAGTAAAACTTTTTTCATTAACATAATTCAAAGTTGATGCATAAACAGGAAATATGTGTTGATTCAAGTCGAATCGATTGACCTATAATAATAATACATTTTATCAAAGAGTAAGGAAGTTATTGTATTGCATAATATTTGAAAATACAGTTTTTTATAGTAAAACTTTTTTCTTCGGCATAATTTAAAGTTGATGCACAAACATAAAAGATTCCTTGGTTCGAGACGAATCGATTGACCTACAATAATAATACATGTTATTAAAGAGTAGGGAAGTTATGGTAATTTATATATTTCTAAAATCGATTTTTATAGTAAAAATTTTCTCATTCTCACAATTCAAAGTTGATGCAAACATATAAAAGATTCCTTGGTTCAAGACGAATGGATTTACCTATTATATTAATACATTTTATCAAAGAGTAGGGCAGTTATGGTAATTTATATATTTTGAAAATCGGTTTTTTATAGTAAAACTTTCTTCTATAGCATAATTCAAAGTTGATGCATGAATATGAAAGATTCTTTGGTTTGAGACGAATCGATGGACCTATAATATTCATACATTTTATCAAAGTGTAGGGAAGTTATCTTAATTGATATATTTTGAAAATCGGGTTTTTATAGTGAAACTTTTTTTATTAATGTAATTCAAAGTTGATGCAGGAACAGAAAATATGTGTTGATTCGAGTCGAATCGATTGACGTATAATATTAATACATTTTATTGAAGAGTAAGGAAGATATAGTAATGCATAATATTTGAAAATACGGTTTTTTATAGTAAAAATTTTTTCTTCAACATAATTCAAAGTTGATGCAAGAATATAAAAGATTCCTTGGTTCGAGACGAATCGATTGACCTACAATATCAATACATTTTAATAAAGAGTAGGGAAGTTATGGTAATTTATATATTTTTTAAATCGAGTATTATAGTAAAAATTTCCTTATTCTCATAATTTAAAGTTGATGCGAGAATAGCAAAGTTGTGTTGATTCAAGATGAATCGATTGACCCATAGCATTGATACATTTTATTGAAGAGTAAGGAAGCTATGGTAATGCATAATATTTGAAAACACGATTTTTTATAGTAAAACTTTTTTCACCAACATAATTCAAAATTGATACAAGAACAGAAAAGATTCCTCGATCCGGAGCAAATCGATTGATCTATAATATTAATACACTTTATTGAAGATTAAGGAAGTTATGCTCATTTATAATATTTGAATCATCTGTTTCAAACAGAAAAAGTTTTTTCATCGACATAATTCAAAGTTGACGCATGAATAGAAAATACTTTTTGATCATAAATTTTCAAATAAAATAATTCTGACAATTTTTGTAAAGAAATCATATAGCTGGGAAAGGGATATGGTGCGTCAGATCTTTTCCCTTCCTTTTTCCAGCTCAAAAAATTATCATTTCGAATGCCAAATTTGATTTGTCTGATTTGTCTTTGTATTTAAAAAATTGTTAGTATTATTTGGTAATCTTGTATTTTTGGTCAATTTCTATTTTTTAATTGAGCAAAATGAAGACTTTGGTTTGTCTATTATTGAAAAAAAAAACTAATGCTCCCTCTGTGAGGAAGCAAATATATTTGCTAACGGGAAGCAAAGTGCTCGTGAAATCAGCACCATATAATTGTAAATACAAACAAAGTGGATACACTGTAGATCGAATTCACAGATGGTTTAATTAGGTGGTCAGAATTTTCAAAACTTTAAGGGTTGATTTAGGTAGGCTCTACATGCGATAGAGAAATGAAACTTTTTTGGGATTTTTTTGGAATGCACTTCTTTCGTTATCGATAAAAAATTTCATTTTTTCAAATTCGTGTCTTTTTACAGAATTTTTGAAACATTAGGGGTTGATATAGGGTGGGTTCCACATGAGCCAGAGGGATAAAACTTTTTATGGGATAATTTTGGTACGCAATGCTGCTATTATCATCAGAAAAAATTTGACTTTCGAAATCAGTGTTTTCTTACAGAATTTTTGAATTTTTTGGGGTTGATTTGGGTAAATTCTACGTTGTGTAGAGAGATAAAACTTTTTTTGAATATTTTTGGCATTGAGTTCTGCCATTATCACTAGAATCATTTCGAGGTTTCAAATTCGTGTCTTGTTACAGAATTTTTTAAATATTAGGGGTTGATATGGGGTGGTTTCACATGCACGAGAGTAGAACAACTTTTTTAGGATATTCTTTGCATAAATGTCTGCTATTATGAGCAAAAGCATCTCGACTTTTGGAATTCAGTATCTTTTCACAGAATTTTCCAAAACTTTAAGGCTTGATTTGGGTAGGTTTTGTATGTGATAAAGAGATGAAACTTTTTTTGTGTACTTTTGGCATGCAGTTCTATCATTATCAGTAAAAACATTTTATGTTTTCAAATTCATGTCTTTTTACAGAATTTTTTTAAAATTAGGGGTTTATACAGGGGGGTTCCACATGCGCCAGAGGGATACACCTTTTTTCGGATACTTTTGGTACAAAATGCTGCTTTTATCATCGAACAAATTTCGACTTTTCAAATCAGTCTCTTTTTACTGAATTTTTGAATCTTTAAGGGTTGATTTGGGTAGGTTCTACGTGGGGTAGAGGGACGAAACTTTTTTTGGATTCTTTTAACTCCAAATTCTGCAAACATCAGTAGAAAAATGCCGTCTTTTAAAATAAGAGTCTTTCAACAGAATTTTTCCAAATATTAGGGGTTGATTTAGTGTGGGTTACTCATGTGCTGAATTGATAAAAATGTTTTGAATGTTTCTGGCATAAAATGCTGCTATATCAAGTAAAAAATTTTCGACTTTTGAAATCGTTTTTTTTTAATTTTTGGAAACTTAGGGGTTGATTTGGGTAGGTTCCACATTTTCTGTAGGGATGAGACTTTTTTATTGGTTTTTTTTTGGATGCTTCCAACAATTCTTGGTGTCTTTCGGAATGGCATTCTGCCATTATCACCAAAAAATTTCCACTTTTCAAATTAGCGTTTTTTTATAGACCTTTTAGAATTTTAGGGGTTGATTTAGGTTAGGTTCCATATCCACTAGAGGGTTTAAACTTTGTTTGTGCTGTTATTATGGAATTCTACCAGTGCCAGTGTTATGTGTTATTAAAAAAGAGACGTATGATCTATTTTTTAAAGCACTGCAGGGCGTAAAAAATCTTTTTACGACCTAGTGCGTAAAAATCTGTATAATATTCGAGTTTTGAAGAAGGACGAGCAAAAAAGTTTCTTTCAGCTATCCTAGTGGATACCTTGATCACAGAAAAATAATTCACTTTTGAGAAATGTGACAAGGGCGGAAAATGAGTTACTTTTAATTTTTAGTTTTTCTCGGTAAGTGCAATAAGGAAGTACCTTCTGGAGAAATGATTGCTTCACAGCTTCAACGATGTTCTGAAGTAATCTGAAATTTAATAAAGAACTGAAATAAAACACGAGAGCGTAGAAGGCACGAATGACAGAGGGTGAAGGAGAAAACGGGGATCAAGACTCGCTCGGTAAAAGCTCGAACATTTTCGAAGCGACTTCGCTGAATTTTTATGGAAGTTTTCTCGAACTTTTAAACTACCCTTTCATCCCGTGGACCTCAATTGAAAAATGGCTTGTTGCATACTGGAATTTCTGTTTTCATATGATCATTTCAGAAAATTACCCTCCTAAAAGTCGAGGTACCTTAATTGCCTAAAAATTATTTATTAACTAAAAATTTAACTGTTCTATTTTTAGTTGAAAATTTGTCTTTTTGAGTGGGAAATTCGACTATGTAGTTCAAAATGTACGTGTTTTGTTGAAAATTCGTCTTTTTGCAAGAAAAGTTGACAATTTAATTATTTTGTTGAAAATTTGCCTTTTTGGATGGAAAGATCATCTTTGTGGTTGTAAATTAATTTCATTGGTCATTTTAACTATTCTACTTTTGGTACCATTTTTTTCAAAAGGCACGTATTTTGTTGAAAATTTGTCTTTTTTGGTAGAAAATTAATCTTCTTGATTAAAAATTAATATTTTGGTTAAAAATTTAACTAGTTTGTTACAAATTCCTTTTTTTTGGTGTAGGATTCATCGTTTAACTTGTTAAAAATTTAGCTATTGGATTTTTAATTCATTATTGATCTGGTTCAGTTAAAAAATTAACTTTTTGGCTAAACATTCATCTATTTTTAAAAAAATTTGTTGTATTTTTTTTGTAAAAAATTAATTTTCTGGGTTGAGAATTCATTTTTGTGGTTGAAAATTCATATATTTGGTAAAACAATTGAATATTTTCTTAAAAATTCGTTTTAATTTTGGTTGAAAATAATTTCCTTATCTCAAAATTTGACTGTTCCATTTTTAGTTGAAAATTTATCTTTTGCAGTTGAAAATTCTATTATTTGATTAAAAATTTATTTATTTTGTTAAAAGTTCATCCGTTTTCCAGAAAAGTTGAAAATTTAACTATTTTGTTGAAAATTTATTTTTATTTTCGTTGGAAATAATTTTGTTGTCTAACAAATTTACTATTCCATTTCTAGCTGAAAAATGAAAAAATCTAAAAATTTAAATGTTTTGTTGAAAATTCGTCTTTTGGCAAAAACACTTGCAAATGTACATATTTTGTTCAAAATTTGTCTTTTTTTCACTGAAAATGAATTTTCTCAACTGAAAAATTAACTATTCCACTTCTGGTTCAAAATTGATCTTTTTTGTTTAAAATTCATTTTTTTGGTTGAGGATTCATCATTCTAGTTCAAAATTAATTTCTTTGGTTGAAAATTAGACTTTCCTTTCTCAACTAAAAATTCAGCTCTTCCATTTTTAATTTAAAAGATATTTTTGTTAGTAGGAAATTCAACTTTTTGGTTGAAAATTCACGTAGTTTGTTCAAAATTATTTTTTTTTTTTGTATAAAAGTGTTTTTTAAATTGGTTGAAAATAATTTCATTATATCAAAATTTGATTATTCCATTTTTAGTTACCATTTTTTTTTTAGTTAAAGATTCGAGTATTTAATTACGAATTTATATATTCTGTTTCAAAATTCGTCTTTTTTTTGTAATAAAAGTTAAAAATTTAACTATTTTGTTGAAAATTCTTTTTTTTTGTTGTTGTTCAAAATTAGTGTTCTCAACTGAAAACGTAACTATTCAATTTTTAGTTCACAATTGATTTTTTTTAGATGAAAATTGATCGTTTGTGGTAGAAAATTAATGTTTTTGGTGGAAAATTGATATTCTTCAGATGAAAATTTATTATTTATTTATTTATTAAAATTTATCTTTTTTGGTAGAAAATTAATGTTTTAGTGGAAAATTCATCTTTTTGGTTAAAAATGGAACTATTTAGCTAAAAATACATTTTTTTGGTTGATTGATTTAAAATTTTACTATTTGGATAAAAATTTGATTACCTTGTTGAAAATTCAACTATATTATTACAAATTCATATTTTATTGTTCAAAGTTAATTATTTTTAATTAAAAAGTCTACTATCATATTTTTGGTTCAGAATGCATCTCTTTTGGTTAAAAATTCTACTTTTTGGTAAAAAATTGAATTATTTCGCTGAAAACTCGATTATCTTAAAAAAAAAACTCTTTTTGTTTGAAAAGACTTCTATTGTACTTTGGGCTTAGAAATGATCTCTTTTGGTTAAAAATTCTACTATTTGGTGAAAAATTTAATTATTTTGTTATAAAGTCGTCTTTTTTATCAAAAATGAAAATTTTTTGTTGAACATTCATCTTTTTGGATACAAAACCCATCGTTTTAGATTAAATTTTTTGTTTTCAAAACATCTAAAAAAGATTCAAAAATATTAATTTTCTACCAAAAAAGACTCATTTTCAACAAAGTTTATGAATTATCATCTAAAAAAAATCAATTTTCAACCAAGATTAGAATAGTTAAAATTTTAGAAAAATAAATTTTCAACCTAAAAAAATGAATTTTCAAAAAAATATATTGTTTTTTTCATAACAAAAAAACGATTCTTCAACAAAATTATTCAATTTTAAACTAAAAAAGCTAAATTTAGAAACCAAAAATATAATATTTCAATTTGTAGCTAGAAAAGTAAATTAAGAAAAACGAGTTTTCAGCAAAATTAATTAATTTCCAAATAAAAATATAAATTTTTAAGCGAAAATAGAAAAGTTATATCTACAGTTGGAAACATTAATTTTCAACTAAAAAGAAAGGAATTTTCAACCAAATAAATTATTTTTTAATCATTATGAATCATTATGCCAACGGCCATACCACGCTGAAAAACCCAGTTCTCGTCAGATCACTGAAGTTAAGCAGCGTTGGACGCGGTTAGTACTTGGATGGGTGACCATTCAAGAATACTGACATGAGTGCTGTTGGCACATCGTGGGTGTGGTGAGCCCACACTTGTAGTTATTTATAACTACAAGAAAAACCTAGAAACACTACCCGAATCGGGTAGTGTCACGCCTACCCTGAAAGGGAAATGGTTTAATGGTATATGATGAATTTTCAACCAAAAGTATGAAATTTTGATCAAATAGTGGATTTTTCAATCCAAAAGATGAATTATCTATCAACAAAAAAAAAAGAATTTTCAACTAAACAGTCTTTTTTTCAATGAAAGAAATTAATTCTTAGAAAAAAATAGAATAGGTAAATTTTCTACTAAAAAGATAATTTTTCAATGAAGAAGATTAAACTATAAAAAAAAGTAAATTTTCCACAAAAAATGTAATAGTTAAAGTGAATTTTGAACTCGAATGATGAATCTTCAAATAAAAAAAATTTAATTTTCAACAAAATACATGCATTTCAAACTAAAAAGATGAATTTTCTACCAAAAATTAAGTAGGATAATTTTCAGACAGTATAATAAATTTCCAAACAAAAAATAAATGAATTTTCCACCAAAGAAATTAATTTTTAACCAAAAAGAGGAAATTTCAACTAATGAGAGTACTCTTTTACAAAAAATAGTTAAATTTCACCGAAAACAGATAAATTTTCAACTGAAAATAGAATAGTTAAATTTTCAGTGAAAAAATTAATTTTTAATGTAATTAAAGTAAATTTTCAACGAAATAGTATAATTTCCAACCAAGAAGATTAAATTTCACAAAAAAAGATAAATTTTCGACAAAAAATGGAAGTTATATTTCCTGTTTAAAAAATGAATTCTAAATAATAAAAATCTCAGTTTCAACCAAAAAGATCAATTTTCAATCAGCAAGATGCATTTTTAACAAAGTACATGAGTTTTCGACCAAATATTTGAATTTTTGAGAGGAATTTTCGACCAAAAATATCCATTAGTCACCAAGAAGATTAAATATTCTCCAATGAATTCGAGTTTTCAATATAATACAGGAATTTTAAACCAGATATTTGAATTTTTAACTTAAGAAGATAAATTTTGAAATAAACATGTACGAGTTTTTCAGTTAAAACAATTATTTCTCATATAGAAAACATTATTGTCAACGAAAGAATTAAATTTTGAAAAAAAGAAGGAGGTTACAACTAAAATGATGAAATATCAACCAAATAAATGAATTTTTAACAAAGTTTTTTTTTCCACTTCCAACTGAGTAGTTGAATTTTCTACCAAAAAAGATGAATTCTCAACGAAAAACGAGATATATTATATTTCAACCACAAAAAGGATTTTAATTTTAGAAGGAATCTGTATTATCATTAGAGAATAACATAAATTTTTAACGTCTTTCCAGACTAGATAGAGCTATGAATTAAAATTTTGTTTAATTATTTCTTTTTTTTCTCCTTTTGAAAAAAGATCTTCTCCTTTTGTTCCGCTGGGAATCGAACCACAGAACTTCCGATTGCCGTTCGGGTGCTTTCACATTAAGCTACTAGAGAGATCCAGAGAAGAAACTTTTTTTAGAAAATACACGCATTATTCTGCTGGGTGGTAGAAATACAATTTTTCAAGGAATATGTATTATCATCAAAGAATAACAGAAATTTTTAACGTCTTTACATACTAGATTCAGACTATGAATTAAACATTATTTTAATTTTTTTTTTCTTTTGAAAAAAGATCTTCTCCTTTTGCTCCGCTGGGAATCGAAAGCACCCGACCCGCAATCGGAAGTTCTGTGGTTCGATTCCCAGCGGAGCAAACGGAGAAGATCTTTTTTCAAGAGGACAAAAAAAATAGTTGAAATAATTTTTAATTTTATACAAAAAATAGATGAATTCAATAAAAAAAGATAAATGTTCAACAAAGTAGTTTAAATCCCCAACCAAAACAGATTAATTTTACATCAAATATTGGCGATTTTCAACCATAATAAGAAAATAATTTCAACTTTAATTGATTGAAAATTCCCTAACCTGTATTAACTCTGTAATTTGAAAAAAAGTATATGTTTATTTCACTTTATAATGTTTTTGTAAAAATATATCTATTAAGTGTGATATATATTTGTTTAAACAATAAATGCTCTATAAATTTTCTGTTCGAGCTTAAATGCTATGCATACTCTCGAGAGCATTCGCTAAAAATAAATTCTTGAGCAGTTAAGAACTCTAAACAGCCCCTTTTGAAACAAAAAATCGATAACTTGACTCTGTCCCTTGAAATGGATATCCGCCATAGTATTAACTGCTGCGGCGCCTTGAGGCTGATTGTTCCTGGATTCAAATTTCAAATTTTGTGCGTCAATTTCAGAGAGGGGTTATAATTTCAAAACAGCTTAGCTACATGTCAAGTATTCCATTTCCCTTCACCCTTCCCCCATAAATTAAATTCGCTTTCAAGAGAGGATCAGCCCTAAGGTGCTCGAAGTTTCCATACCCTCCAGAGAATCTGAGCGGGTAAATTTGACGAGGGTAAGTGTAGAGTGTAGACGCGCTTAGGGTTTTCTCCGCGTCACATTTTCACGCTAGTTTATCGAATGACGCAGTGATAGGGAAATGTTATTACAGTACCACGGGCTAATTTGCATAGTCGGTGACGAAGCTCACATTGGATACGATTACGTATGGCGAGGTGCTCTGCTATCAAAATGAGCATGCTAGCTCATTTTCTAACACGGAAAACCGTCTTGTCTTTCAAGCCTGTTTTCCCACAATCTAGAGCATGTTCTCATTTTAATTTAGATGAAATCTGGTTATGAAAATATTCTCAGGGTGTGTACCCCTTCCCCTATTCCCTTGCGTTTGCCCTTCTTCCCCTATTCGCGAAAAATTTCCCCTTTGTCTTTGAATATACAATATTTTGAAATACCCTCATTTATTTGTTTATTAATTTATTATTATCTAGTGAATTTATGATTATGTTTAGATCACGGGATAGTGAGGGTACGTGGGTTAGCGTTTGCAGATGATAAGGTTAATCTCTTTTTGAATTCTTTCAAATAAAATAATTGATACCATTTCAGATCCAAATGCAGGAGTTCAAAAGAAAGGAAACTTCAAAAATTTGAATCTTCCAATTCTTTCTTTAAATTTAAAGGAGGTTTTTTGGGTTTCAATTGTGTGCAAAACTACGAATCTTACCGACGTCTCGTGAACATTGCAGTTTACTTCTTCAGGGCTGACCTGAAACTGAAGTTTCAGTTTATGTTGTTCTTATATGTATTCTCTGTGATGCATGTCATTGGCCAGAGCGTTTCATGGTGGGGACTGGTCGAACTTGATTGGCCAATCAAGTCTTTTTTTCAAACCCGGGAGGACAGAAAGCCAAATCTGATTGGTATCGTATCCATTGTCCTAAACATCTTTTTGTTACTAAATTGTCCTGAAACGACTACAGTATCCTGAAGTATCCTGAAGTCACCGAAGTCTCCTTAAGTCTCCCGAAGTCACTTGAAAGCTCGTGAAAACGAATGAATTATTTCAAATATTCCGAAATACGTTAAGTTACTGAAGCTTCTAAATCATCTAAGCCTCCTGAAGTATCCTAGAGTATCCTGAAGTACACTAAGGTATTCTGAAGTATCCTTGAGTCACTAGAGTCTCCCAAAGTCTTATAATAAATAATAAAATTCTTATAATAAAGAATAAAGCAAGTATCCGGAACTATCCTGAAGTTTAGTGAAGTCACTGAAGTCTAGCAAAGTCTCCTGAAGTCAATTGATTTCTCTTAAATATCCAGAGACCCTTGAAGTTACTGAAGCCTCTAAAACATCAAAGTCTCCTGAAGTATTCTGGGGTATCCTGAAATCACTGAAGTCTCCTAAAGTCCCTGAAGTTTCCTAAAATCACTGAAGTCTCCTCAAGTCACTGAAGTCTCCTCAAGTATTCTGAAGACCCATTAAACATCATGGAGTCAATTGAGTTCATTTAAATATCCAGAAATAATTTAATTTACTGAAGTCACTATAACACCTAAGCCTCCTGAAGTAACTGAAGTATCCTGAAGTCGTTGAAATATCCTAAAGTTATTGAAGTCTTCTAAAAGTACTCGAAATCTCCTGCAGACAGTTGTCCTCTTTGAATATCTTATTGTTAATAAATGATACTTGAATAACTAAAGTATCCTGAAGTATTCTGAAGTCACTGAAGTCTCCTTAAGTCTCCTGAAGTCACTTGAAATATCTCTTAAATATTCCGAAATACTTTAGGTTCCTGAAGCTTCATCTAAGAACATCTAAGTCTCCTTAAGTGTCCTTAAGTTTCCTGAAGTACACTTAAGTATCCTGAAGTATCCTCAAGTCACTGAAGTGACCAATCACTGAAATCACTGAAGTCACCTAAAGTCTCCTAAAGTCAATTGATTTCTTTTAAATATTCAGACATCCTTTTAGTTACTGAAGTTTCTTTTTCCTTAAATAAAGAAACCTAAGTACTTCTTTGAGACCAAAATAAAACCAAAAGATGGTCTTCTTTATTTAGAAAATTAAAGAATAAACCAATTTTTTATTAAAAATTGTTTTATTCTTCAGGGTTCAATTTAAACATTTTCATAGTTAAGAGTTTCATTTTTACTTCGTATATTGAATTCTTTGGTTGAAAATTGAACTATTTGTTTGAAATTTCGAATATTTTTTGCATAAAAATTAATTCCTTCTGCTAAAAATTTTATAATTTTATTTTCGATTCAAGACTGATGTTGTCAGTTGAAAATTCAACTATTTGCTTGAAAATTCTTCTATTGTGCTGAAAATTCGCCTTTTTTGGCAGAAAATTAATCTTCTTGGTTGAAAATTCATCTTTTTGTTAAAAATTAATTTCTTTGGTTGAAAATCTAACTGCTTTATTAAAAATTGTTGTTTTTTTTTTTGTAAAAATGAAGCTCTCAACCCAAACATTATCTGTTTCATTTTTTTAAGTGTATTTTTTGTAGTTAAAAATTCAACTTTTTTGTTGAAAATTCAACTACTTGTTTAAAAATTAATTTTTTTGGTTGAAGATTCATCATTTTATTTGAAAATTCATGTCTTTCGTTGTAAATTTAACTATTTTGTTCGAAGATCTTTTTTCATTGTAAAAAATTTATTTTTTACCCGAAAATATAGCTATTCCATTTTTTGTTAAGAATTTATCGTTCTTTAGTGGAAAATTCAATAATTTATGTGAATATTCATGCGTTTTGTTGAAATTTAATTTCTTTCGATAGAAATTAATTTTTTTTTTCACTGAAAATTTAACAATTTTATTTTTGGTTCAAAACTTATCGTTCTGGTTGAAAATTCCGCTACATATATACTAGAAAATTATTTTACTGTCTTGACAATTCGTCTTTTCTGGCAGAAAACTAATCTTCTTGGTTGAACATTAATATTTTTGGTTAAAAATTAATTTCTTTGGTTAAAAATGTATCTATTTTGTTGAAAATTGTTTTTTTGTTGTTAGTGACAAATAAAGTTTTCAATTCAAGAATAATCTGTTATATTTTTATTTAAAAATGTGTGTTTTTAGTTGAAGTTTCAATTATTCACATGAAAATTAATGTATTTGGTCAAAAATTCGATTTTTTTGGGAGAAAAATCTTTTTTTGGTTGAAAATTCAACTACTTGCTTAAAAATTAATTTTTTTGTTTGAGGATTCATCATTTTAGTTAAAAATGTATGTCTTAGGTTGAAAAATTACCTATTTTGTTGAAAATCTCTTTTTTTATGTTAAAAATTAATTTTTTCATGCGATAATGTAACTATTTCACTTTCAGTTGAAAGTTCAACTAGTTGGTTGAAAATTCATGCATACTGGGAAAAATTCGTCCTTTTCGGTAGAAAAATGATCCTCTTGGTGAAAAGTTAATTTTTTTCCTGAAAAGTCAACTATGAGGTTGAACATGCATTTTTTGTTGTTGAAGATTCATGATTTTAATTGCAAATTAATCTCTTTGGCTGAAAATTTCACTTTTTTTGTTGAAAAATTGTTGTTTTTCTCGGGCTAAAAATTAATTTCTTTAGCTGAAAATTTAACTATTCTATTTTCGGTTGAAAATTAATCTTTTCAACAACAATATTTTTGCTTGAAATGTTGAAAATTAAAAGCATTTGAATTGCGTTTCATATAGTAACAACACTAATTTTATTGAAAAGAATATATGCCCCTATTTTCGTGAAAAATCTATTTATTTTTCCAATTTTTAGGGCATTTTTGCCTTTGAAGATTGTTACCAATATAGTTAAAAAAATATTATGTTAGTTTTTACATTCTCATTCTAATGAGAAGGTATTGGTTTTATGTAAAATTTGACATAGTCGGTTTTCATCAAATCTCCACGTTTTGAGACCCCCTGAGCTAGAAAAAACGATTTTTACGAAGGTGTCTGTCTGTCTGTAGTCTGTCTGTCTGTCTGTCTGTAGCCACGATAACTTTCGAAAAAATGATCAGATTTGATTGAGCTTTGGCACACTTTTTTATGGCCGAAAAATAGAGAACGAGTTCGTTAACCAGCTATTTTGGATGAAAATCCAAAAA
>CAKNYM010053150.1:468989-534551 GCA_932195095.1 Andricus curvator | reverse complement strand
CATTTTTCACATAAAACCAATACTTTCTCATTATGATGAGAATGTAAAAATCGACAAGACCCAGAAATCGACATTGGAATGACAGCAAATTTTCTTATTTCGGAATTTTGCATCTAACAGAATTAATTTTTTTTATTTATATGTTTAACATTTTTCGAGCTTGTGAAGAATTTTTAAGCCTAGAAATAAACTAGAAAAAAAATTGACAAGATCCAGGAATCTTAATTGAAAACAGAAACTTTCAAAAATACTGAATCGGTGTTTATTGAATTTAAAAAGTTACCTACGAACAATACAATTCTTTTTCGAACTGAAAGAAGGCATCGTTTTTTGTGCATGCAATTTCATCCACTTTTTTCAAGCAATTTCGAAAAATGTCAAAACTTATAAATAAAAAAAATTAATTATGTTAGATATAAAATTCCAAAATAATAAACTTTTCTGTCATTCCTATTTCGATTCCTGGGTCTTGTCGATTTTTTTTCTAGTGTATTGCTATGTTTAGAAAACCCACACATGCTCAGAAAAATGTTTAGACTACCAGTTATAATATAATTTCATAAAGTACCAAAATCAAAATTTTAAAAATTCGCATATTTACCTAGGGGAAGGGCGAAAATGAAGACAAAAAATAAATTGGACTTTTTTAAAATTTATTCTTACTACTAAAAAAGTTATAAATAGTCAACAAATAATAATGAAAAAATTAAGGCTTTTTTTGCAACAAAAAAAAATGGGAAAAAACGTATCCTGCATTTTTAGAAAAGCTTAATTTATTTCTGATATTTATTTTTGAAGTTTAAATTTTTTTTGTATCAAACAATACTTATGATTAATAGAAATGTTACGAAAACCTCTCTTGAAACAGTAGAGGTTCAAAATAATTCGGATGCTTTGATCTTTTAAAAAAGTATTTGATTAAATTGCGAAACTTTTCAGGGTTGAGTGTTTGAATTTTTTAATTTTAGTTATATATATTAATTTTCAACAAAATGTTTGAAGCATCAAATTAAATGTTGAATCATTAACACCGAAAATTAATTTTGTACAAAAATTTAAATTTTAACCAAGTAGTTGTATTTTCTATGAATAAAATTGATTCGTAACGAAAAATATAATGCATAGTTGATATTTCAACCAAGAAAATATTTTAATTTACAATTTGAAAAAATGTTGAATTTAATCAAAAAAGACAATCAATAAAATAGTTGAATCCATAATCACAACAGATTAAGCTTTGACAAAACAGTTGCATTTTCAACTTAAAAACATCAAATTTTTACCGAAACAGAAGAATGTTCAAACCAAAAAGGCAGAAAACGTGGAATTTTCCACCCAAAAATATGAATTTTTGACCAAAACTTATTTTTCAACTAAATGTTTGAATCTTTTATGAAAATAAGGCTTTCAACAAAAAGAAACAACAAATTTTCAACAAAATAGTTAAATTTTCAACGAAAGAGATGGATCTATAAACAATAAAATGAAGTTGTAACAAATTAGTTCAACTTTCAACCCAGTAATTGAATTCTCAACCTGAAAAATAATTTTCTACCAAAAAAGACAAATTTACAAAAAAATACATGAATTTTCAATCAAATTGTTGAATTTTTAGCTAAAAACGATTAATTTTTAACCAATTATAAAACAAATGAATTTTCAGTGTAAGAAATAATTTTCAATTAAAGAAAACGAATTTTCAACAAAATAATAATTTTTCAACCGAAGAGATGAATCTTTCATTATTGAACTAAATTTTTAATTAAGTAGTTCAAATTCCAGTCAAGTGGTTAAATATTCGAAATATTCAATCTTATTTTCAAAAATAAAGACGAATTTACGAAAAAATATATATTAGAAAATAAAAAAAATGAATTTTCAACATTTGAACTTTCTATCAAAATACTTAAATTTTCAACAAAATACATGAGATTTCAACCAAATAGTTAAATTTTCATATGGAAAATAAAAACGAATTTGAAAGAAAATAGTTAAATTTTCAACAAGAGATGATTTTTCAACTAAAATGATGAATCTTAAACCAAACAACTGAATTTTTAAGAAAATTGGTAAACTTTTGAAGAAGAAGTTACATTTTTCACCGTGGAAGACAAATTTTCAACAACAAAAATAGCTGAACCCTCTTCATACATTTTTTTACCAAGAGAAATGAATTTCCGAACCAAAATCAACAATTTTCAATAAAAAAATGAGTTGAATTTTCAACAAAAATGTTCGTTATTTTTCAACAAAATAGTTGAATCCTCAACCAAGCCAAGTTCATTTCCTGTCAAAATATTCGAATTTTAAACCAACAAAAATTAGATTTGTTCAACCAAAGAGATAAATTTTGAAGCGAAAAAGCCAAATTTTTAACCAAGAAAGAAAAAAAAGTTTTTTCACAAAAAAGTTACTCTTCACCAAATAAAATAGTTGAATTAAAAAAAAAATGTATGAATTTTCAACCAAAATGGATCAATTCTTAACAAAAAATATAATAGTTGATCTTGTTTAAATGAAAAAAGATTTCAATTGAAAATAAAACTCAGTTGGTTTCAACCAAAAAAGACGAATTTTCAACAAAATAGCTGAATTGTTAACCACATCAGATTATTATTCTATCATAACAGTTGATTTAGTAACCAAAATAAATTAAATTTTTTTTACCAAAAGAGATACATTTTGAAACGAAAAAGTAAAATTTCGAAATAAGAAGAAAAAAAATGCTCACTGAATTGTTGCATTTTCAACCCAAGAACACGAATTTCCTACAAAACAGTTGTATTTTCAAATGAAAAATATTAATTTTTAACTTAAATATTAATTAAATAGAAATTATCTCTCAGAAAATGATCGTTTGAAGTCCGAAAAAAATTGAGAAGACTTTTTTGACCTCCAGGTGTGTAAAAAAATTGAAACTCAATAAAATTTAAAAACTCTGCAAAAAAGAAATTTTTGAAACCTTATTTTCGAGCGCGGTATCTAAGCTGCATCTGCACCAGTGATGCCAATGTTGGCGCCTTTTGCTACTGCGCTTGCGTTCGGGCCACGTACGGGTTGGCCGCAGTTGGCGCGCAATTCAAAATTGGAACTAAACAATTCTCGTAATTTAAATAAATAATTATTGAAAAATGCACAAGAATGTATATAAATTGTATAACTTCTGATTTTAGACTTCTGAAATTAAATGTTTTGTGAAATATAAGTTATTCTTTGGAAGTCAAAGAAAATAAACTGTTATTTAAGAAATATATGTGTTATAAATTATTTTTTGTCCAAAATCAAAAGTTGTACAATTTATATACATTTTTGTGCATTTTCAATGATTATTTATTTAAATTACAAGCATTGTTTTTAATTCCAATTTTGAATTGCGCGCCAACTGCGGCCAACCAGTGCGCGGCCCGAACGCAAGCGCAGTAGAAAAGGCGCCAACATTGGCATCACTCGGCACACACAAAAGAACATAAGTCAATTTTTGTTGCTGGTAATTTTCAAGTAAATAAACTTGATTTTTTTCGCATCGAAAAAAAACAGTATTTAATAGAGTTGACATGGTAAACATTTCCCACGTGGTGGGTAAATGTTAACACGTGAAGGTAATTTTTGTTGCAGGTAAAGATTACCCTGAAATTGCTGTAAAGTTTACATTTCGTTTTTTCTGTGAAATGTATGATATCAAATGGGGTTTCGATGCTGGAGGAATGAGGACGATGTTTTCCGTATTTTTGCAACCTATCCAATTACTTCTCGACTACTGAAAGAAATGTTAAATGAGGAAGTAGAGAAAAAGCAAGGAAGGAAAAAGGCAGTGAGACGATATGGTACTTGAAAGTGGAAACTGGAAATTCGGCGGAATGAGGTTGTGATGGTTGCGAGTAACTGAAGGGTAACTTTAAAAAAGTTTCTCAATTCAAAATTAATTTTAATTAACAAGGAGTTCAAAAAACTTTATTCAGGTTTCCACCGGACCGGGAAACCGGGAAATATGACGGGAAATTTTTGGAGACCGTAAAACCCCTGAGAATTTATTTTTTGACCGGGAATTTTACAAATTTTTAGAAGCAACATTTATCTAAATTTTTCATTGCAGGTCCTCGTTTTCAAATGTAGCTTTTCAATTCAATGAATTTTAAAACGCAGTTTTGAAGACTTGAAGAATTAAAAATTAAAATCGGTTGCATCTGAAACTTTTGGATAAAAAACGTTTTAAATTTGTCAAAATGTAATTATAAATTAAATAATGATTTATCAAACTTAAATGATTCTGAATATGATCAAAGTTAAACAATTCACAGATTTTTAAGTTGAAAATGACAATTTTTCAATTGGAAAACCTCAGCAGTTAAACAAATTTAATATGTCCGAACAAAAACTTATTAAACTATTTTCTAAAGCAAAATAATTTCAAATTAAGTGATTCATAATAAAGCGCTTTTATTGAATTTTAAATTCTATTCAAATATTGTTTGAGTCTAAAATTTTCCATTTTTAACTCATTCAATCTGAAATTTTGTAATTAAAGAAAAACAATTTTTTATAAATTATCAATATTTCACTGTTCATTTCAAATGAACAATTAAATTGAATATTTAGAGCTCAACAATTTCAAATTTAATTGTTTAAAACATGAAGCTTCGAATTGTTAATATTTCAGAGTGCTTAATTTAAACATTAAAAGTGATAGTTTTAATTATTCCATTTAAACAAATTTCAACTTGTAAGTGTAAGTGTTTAATTTTGCTGTATATAAATAATAATTCAATTATTATTTCAAAAAAAACTAAGATCAAAATAATTCAACTTTAAAGGACTTAAGTATAACAAAGTGGTTGCATTTTATAATTCTAATTGTAAAATAAAATGAAGAAATTTTTATATTTAATTTTTGTCAGAATTGAAAGAGGAACTTTTTTATTTTTGACATTTTTATTGGGTTGAAGGCAGGCAAACTTAGCATTTTTAAAAGTTTCATTGAGTTTAAAACGAAGAATTTTGAGTTTTTAATTTTTGTTAAATTGTCAGAGCGACATTTTATATTTTTAAGATGTTTATTGAGTTCGCAAGAAGGAAACATTGTTTTTAAATATTTCGTGAATCACAAGAAGGATAATTTTTTATTTTCAACATTTTTATTGAGTTGAAAAGGGCCATTTTTTCTTTTTGGTATGTTTATTGAGTCCGAATGGAGGAAATTTTAATTTTCAATTTTTTCTGAATTGGAAAAGGGATATTTTTAATGTTTTTAGTGATCTGGAAAGTAGGAAATTTCGGTTTTTATTTTTCTGAATTGGAAGAGGAACATTTTTTTATTTTTAAGATTTTTGTCGAGTTGGAATTTTTCGAGTTTTGGTTTTCAATATTTTATAAATTGAAAGCTAGCACATTTTTTATTTTGCATCTTTTGTGAATTAAACGAGGCCCTTTTTTGTGTTGATCACTTTTATTGAGTTGGAAAGGATGAGATTTTAGACTTTTTTCTGAATCCGAAGAGGCCATATTTTCTCTTTTAAATTTTAGTTCATTTTGACAGAAGAATTTTTCTTTATCTATATTTTCTGAATTGGAAGAGAGAAATTTGTTTTATTTTTAGCATTTTTATTAATTTCGAAGGGAGGAAATTATTTATTTTAAATTTTTCTGACTTGGAAGGAGGATAATTTTGTTAAAAACATTTTTATTGAGTTGGAAGGAATAAAATTTTCCTTTTTTTATTTTTTCTGAGTCAGAAAAGGTGTTTTTTCTTGTTATCATTTTTATTGAGTTGGGATGGACGAAATTCTGGCTTTTTTTCTCTGAATTGGAAGAGCCAACCTTTTCTCTCTAAACTTTTTGTTGAATTTGAGGCAGAAATTTTTTATTTTTGAATGTTTCTGAATTAGAAAAGGATATTTTCTTATTTTCAACATATTTATTAAGTTGGAAGGGTAGACATTTTCATACAAATTTTTTTTTCAGATTTGGGAAAGGCCCTTTTTTGTTTTTGAAATTTTAATTGAGTTGGAAGCGGGAAAATTTTGATTCTTAATATTGTATAAATTGGTAGAAAGATTTATTTGTTTATTTTTACAATTTTATTGAGTTGGAAGGGAAAAAATTTTCGTTTAGAATTTTTTCTGAATTGGAAGAGGCCATTTTTTTCGTTTTCGTTATTTTTATTGAGTTGGAATGGATGACATTTTTTTTTTATTTGATAGAGGCCACTTTTTCTTTCTAAAATTTTTGTTGCGTTTAAGCTTAAAAACTTTTTTATCCATTTTTTCTGAACTGGAAAAGCCAATTTTGGTTTTCACTACTTTATGAATTAAAAGAAGAATAATTTTTCATTTTTAACATTTTTATTCAGTGTAAAGGAAGAAAAGTTTTAATATTTATTTTCTTAGTTTTCTGAATTAGAAGAGGCCGCTTTCAATGGCTGAAATTTTTATCATATTTTCAGAATCGGAAGATGTCACTTTTTGCTTCTTCAAAATTTTTGTTAAGTTTGAGGGAAGAATTTTTTATTATCAATTTTTCCTGAATAGGGAGAGCGAAATTTTTTATTTTAATATTTCTATTGAGTTTTAAAGAAGGAAAGGTTTTTTTTTCAATTTTTGTTTTGGGTTAGGAGAGGCCCCCTTTTTTAACAGTTTTATTGAGTTGAAAGGGAGGATATTTTGTTCCTTTTTTCTGAAGTGGAAGAGGCCACTTTTTCTTTTTGACATTTTTATGGAATTAAAGGGAGGAAATTTTTATTTTGAAGCTTTTATTATGAATTTTAATTGTGCAATTGTTTGTTTTTAACATTTTTATGGAGTTGAAAAGATGGGAATTTAGATTTTTTTTCTGAATTGGAAGAGGGAAATTTGTTGCTTTTAAGCTTTTGAGCGAGTTGGAAGGGAAGAAATTTTGATATTCAATATTTTATGATTTGGAGGAAGGATAATTTTTAACATTTTTATTGAGTTTGAAGGGATGAAATTTAGGATTTTTTTTTCCTAAATTGGAATAGGCCACGTTTCCTTTTTGGTATTTTCAATCTTTATATTTTGAATCTTTTTTTTTTTAATTGTTAGTCTGTAGTTTTTTATTTTTAACATTGTTATTACGTTAGCAGGAAGAAAATGTTGATTTTAAATATTTTATGAATTTGAAGAAGAATTTTTAATTTTCAAAATTTGTATTGCTTTGGAAGGAAGGAAATTTTCGTTTCAAATTTTTTCTAAATTGGAAGAGCCCCTTTTTCGTAATTTTTATTGAGTCGGAATGGATCAAATTTTGGTTATTTTTTCTAAATTGGAAAAGGCCACTTCTTCTCTTTCAAATTTTTGTTGACTTTGAGAGACGAATTCTTTATTTCTTCTGCATTCGAAGAGGATAATGTTTTATTTTAAACATTTTTATTGAGTTGGAAGGGAAGAAATTTTGGTGAAAAATTTTTCTTTATTCGGACGAGGTCACTTTTTCTTTTTGATATTTTCATTGAGTTGAAGGGGGTTGGGGCTTTTTATTTTAAATCATTTTTATGAATTGTGAGGCTGTAATTATTTATTTTTAACATTTTTATTGATTTGGAAGAATCGTAATTTTTATTTTTCATATTTTCTAAATTGGAAGAGAGAAATTTTTCGCTTTTAACATTTTTATTAATATAAGTTGGAAGGCAGGATAATTTTTAACTTAAAACTGGTTTTTTTTATAAGAGCGATTTAATCATTGGTGAGTGAAACTTATTTAAGGTTAATCAGAGATTAAGTTTCATTGAGTTTAATGCGAAGCCCTACAGAAACCGAGAAACTGTGGCTCTGGATTTGAATACTTCAAAGCGCATAGCTGTCGATCTGATTGAATATTGAAATTAAATCAAAACCTAGATTTTCAAAAGTATATAAATAACTTCTTAACTAGTTTTATTTATGTATATAATATGAATAATTTTCTCATTTAGGATTACTTTCTAAGTAAGGAAATTTCGAAATCAGGATATTCAATTTTTTATTAAAAATATATTATCAATGCAACCTACAGAAAATCCCTCTATAGCATAAAATTGAAGAAATATTGAAAAGAGTAGTAGTTGCATACATAGGTTCGTGCAATATCGCGAATATCCTGTATGGATCATCAGAAAATGCAGCGAGGCATTTTTATTTTTCAAATCTCATTTTTTTACAATAGGATTGAATTCAGAGGCAAAGAAATGAAAAAGGGAATAGGGTGAAATATAATAGAACACGATACAAAAGAATAAAATTCAATAAAGAACCGTGATCAAGTATACAGAAAATATATTTTAGTCAAAATGTCTAATTATGGGAGAGACCGGGGCTAAGCGCGCACAGTTTTTGCATCGTCAATTTTCAATAACAAAATAAAGATATAAAAAAAGCACTAATAGAGCTCAAAAGAGTGATATTTTAATTACAATTTTGTTCTTGGACGCGATTGTTTATGAGCAAAAGTTTATTTGATATTTGATGAAATTTACGCTAACTACAAAGACGTCCGAAAAAAGACGTGCGGCTAAGCGCGCACTCTATCATTTTCCAGCTGGGGAAACAAATTTTTTTAATTGAATAAAAACATATAGTTTTCATCAAAGGCTCACTATTTATTACTTCTTTCCAAGACACAAACTTTTTCATCATGATCACTGCTTTTTTATATTTTTCGCCCTAAGGTGTACTTCTTCAACTTTTTCCGGCCCTAGGGCACAAACAGGCATGCAGATCAATAATGCAGAAGGAAATAATAAAAAAATAGATTAAACCCACTGGTGCAAAAATTTGGTACCCAGGAACTTGACAGAATCACCATTTCGTGTATACCAAATTTTTAGGGGTTGTTTTAACATCCCTTAAACATTTGTGCAAAAACTCGAAATGTTCTAAAAACCAAAATCGCGGAATATTGCTTGATCAAACTATTCGTATCAGAAAATAATTGACAAGAAATATGAGAAATATCGCCTAGCAGGGAAAGTATTCAATTTAATTTTAAGGTTTTTCTATCATCCCTTGAAGATTCACGCCAGGAAATCGAAATCACCAAAAAATTAAAACTACGGACAAATTTTTTGATTAAACTGGTGGGGTGGGAAATCACTTCAAAATAAGTGCAGGAAGCGTCCTCTGCTAGAAAAAGTTTGTGAATTTATTTTAAGGGTTGTTTTAACGTCCCTTAAACATTTCAGCGAGAAAAACGACATTTCAAAAAAAAATTCACAGGATAATTTTTCATTAAATTTTTGGGGTCGAAAATTACTTTACAATAAATGTGGGCAACATATCCTAGCAAGAAAAGTCGCAGAATTTGTTTAGGGATTGCTTTAATATCCCTTTGAAGGGATTTCCGAGACCAATAGTTTAATAAAAAAATCCAAAATTTTTGGAAAAAGAAATTACATATTTTTTGTTTTTAAATCGGACATTAACCCGTGCTCCCAGGCTGTTGAAATTAACGTGGCATTTTAAATGACATTTACATGTAGGAAAAATTGATTAAACAAATCAAAATTGTTCAAATAATTGCAAATATTTTTTCGCAAAAAGTATCACTTTCAACATATACATAGTGAAATTCAGCTGCTTTGAAAGTTTCTGTATAAAAAAATGTCAAAAAAATCACATTCACCGTGGTGAAGTATAAGGGTTGCATCCCGTCGGAATACAAAATGTGTCCTGATGAGCGCCCTTTTGTAAGAAATAAGCTGCCGTTTGTTTGGTTAAACAATTCCGATTTGTTTTTGAGATATTGAAGAAAAACCAGTGTAGCAGTGGGGCCACATGGCAAAAGTTAAACTTTGATGGATCACCTTAAAAATTTTTCTTGAGAAATAATCATGAGTTTTGAGAAGATTGCATAGTAAGAGAGTGCAGAGAAATATATATATATATATATATATATATATATATATATATATCCCAGGGGGAGGGGGGGGGGGGGGGGCAGAGCACCCTGTGACTGGTCACAGAAATAATGTTGGTCAAGCCCCAAGAGGAATTTAAAGTGGAAAAAGGAATTTAAAGTGATGAAAAATAAATACTTAGCGTGGCACTAGTGGGGATATCGAAGAGAAGTCTTAAGAGCAATTGTGAATCGCCGCACAAAAGGGAGACTCGAAAAGAAAGAGAAGGTATAGACTGTGCGTAACAGAGAGAGACAGAGAGATTTCTGGATCCAGACCCTGCACGGTCTTACCTCCCGTCGTGCGGACGTGCGCGCGGTCGTGCGGTCGTACGTTTGGTCTTGCGGTCGTACGTTCGGTTTTTTTCAATTCACTCCCGTTCCAAAAAAAGTTTCACTCAAAAAACTGTTTCTGGGGGTAAACCTTAAAAGTGGTTTTCACCCCTCAAATCAGCGAATTGACACGTGACAAAAATACGTGTCTACTATTTTTTTATTTACACGTAAAATTCAACGCTTTTTTTAATTATCAGGCCTGACGGCCCCTATGGGATAAATTATAGGGACCAAGGGGTACTTTTTGTCACGCTCATAGGGTACTTTACTCGCGTTCAAAGGGTAACGGATAAATTCATAAGATTTCAAAACAATTCAATTTAAATTCAAAAGAATTGAAATGAATTCGAAACAATGTTTAAAATCATGAAAATTCCATTGATTCTCGTGAAATTGGAATAAATTTAGAGGAATTTAAGGTCAACGAGAAGAATTCGATAAAATTCATAAAAATTCAAGGCAGATTGAAAAAAAATGAACTAAAAACAATTTAAAAATATGAAAAGAACTTAATTGAATTCAGTAACTTTGGAATGAGCTTAGAAAAATACGAGGGAATTCAAAAGAATTTGATGAAGTTCCTAAGAATTGAAAGATTGTTGTATATGCTTGTGATAATTATTGAGTAGAATTGAGTAAATTTAGAAGAATTCAAGTGAACAAAAAAAATGCAAGAGAATTCTAAAGAATTTAAAAGAATTCAGGGTAAATTAATAAGAATTCAGGGTGAATTCCAAAAAATAATTATGAAATCTCTTCAAGTCTTTGAAACCCTACTAATTTCTAACAAAAAAAAAGTGACTAATGACTACAAAACGATTCAAAAGAATTCAAATAAATCAGAAAAAATTGAAAAATCGAAAAAATCTATTTATTCCAGTAAAATTTAAGTGAACTTGGAAAATTTAAGGAAAACAAGAATAATTCGTTGAAAATCATAAAAAATCAAACTGAATTAAAAAAAAAAAAATTAAGTGAATTCAAAACAATTCAAAAATATGAAAAAAGTCATTTAATTCAGTAAGTTTGAAATGAGTTTAGAAAAATTAAAAGGACATTCAAAGGAATTTGATCAAATTCCTACGAATTTAAGCTGAATTAAGAAAAATTCAAGATGAATTAAACAAAAACTTTTAAAAATCCATTGAATTGAGTAAAATTGAGTGAATTTAGGAGAATTTAAAAGAATTCAGGATAAAGTAATAAGAATTTAGGGGAAATTCCAAATTAATTGCAAAGATTATCTGAAAATCTCTTCAAATCTTTGAAACCCCACGAAATCCCTCACTACTCGTGAATAAATTCTTTGAAATCCATTAAAATATTAACATTCCTTGAAATTACTAAAACCCTTGGAAATCCCTTGAAATTTTTTTAATCTCTTGAAAATGCCTTGGAATCTTTGAAAATACCCTAAAACATTTCAAAGTTTTTAAAATCCTTTCAACCTATTGATATAAATAAAAAATGTCTGCGAATCTTTTAAACTTTCCTAAAATATTTCAAATCCTTTGATATCTTTTGAAATCCCTTCAAACAGTTTAAAGTTCTTCAAAATACCTGGAAATCTTTTAAAATACCCTAAAATATTTTAAATCCTATTCAATTAAGAAATAACTCAAATATTTCTTTGTAATCTTTCAAAATAACATAAAAAAATTTCGAATCCCTTAAAATTTTTTGAAATCCCTCAGTATATTTCAAATCATTTAATTACATTTTTTTTTAAATCCATTGAATTAAGTAAAATTGAGTAAATTTAGAAGAATTCAAGTGAATTAAAATATTCAAATGAATTCCAGAGAATTTAAAAGAATTCAGGATAAATTAATAAGAATTCAGGGTGGATTCTAAAAACTAATTTCAAATCTCTTCAAATCTTTGAAACCCTACAAAATACCTCACTTCTTGTGAATAAATCTTTACAACTCACTAAAATATTATAAAATCCCGTGAAATTCTATGATGATATTTTCTGAAATCCTGGAAAATGTATTAAAATACATTGAGAGCTTTAAAATCCCTTAAAATCATTGGAATCCTCGAAAATCTTATAAAATCCTGTGAAATCTTTTAAATATCTCAAATCCGAGGTCCAAAAAACCCCAGCATGTCAGGGTTCTGACATAACCTCAAGAAACCTAATCAAAAATATTTTCCCGGGTCTGGAGATCAGACCATGTTTACTATATGTTTTTGGGGTCGCTGAATCCGAATCCGAGGTCCAAAAAATTTCAGAAAGTCAGGATTTTGACATAACCTCAAAAAACCTTATAAAACTTTTTTTTCCGTGTTCGGAGGTCAGAGCATGTTTACTATATATTTTTGGGGTCGCTGAATCCAAAGCCGTAGTGTTAAAAACTCCAGCATGTCAGGGACGTCAGAAAGAGACGATTTTCGCAGCGAGCCCAAAAACATATAATAAACATGGTTTGACCCCCGTACTCGAAAAGAAATTGTTATGACGTTTTATGAGGTTAGCTCAGAACCCTAACGTGCTAGGGTTTTTTTGACCTCGGATTCGGATTCAGCGACCGCAAAGACATATAGTAAACATCGTCCGACCTGCAGACAGAGAAAAAGATTTTTTATGAGGTTTTTTGAGTTTATGTCAGAACCCCGACGTGCTGGGGTTTTTTGGATTTTTGATTCGGATTCAGCGACCCCAAAAACATATAGTAAGCATGGTCTGACCTCCAGACCCGAAAAAATATTTTTTTTGTGTGGCTGTGTTAATTAATAATACCTTGGAATCTTTTAAAATTCCCTCAAATGTTTCAAATCAAAAGCTCTTGAAATGCCTTAGAAGTTTTAAAAATACCCTCAAATCTTAAAAATTCCTTAAAATTATTGAAATCTATTAAAAATTTCTCAGATTCTTTAAAAATACCCTAAAATATTTCAAAAGAATTCAAGATAATTCAGAAATAGTGATTTTTCCATTTGAGAAAGTGATTAGAAGTGATTTGAAAAAAAGTGACTAATATTGACTGTGCAACAGCCCTAATTATTTTTTTCGGTTACTTCTTACAAAAATTCCCTGATTTATGATATTTTTTTCAAAGTGCCTGACCCTTGCAAGCTTTGATCTTATTATAAATTTTTTTAAAGTTCCATTATGGACTACAAATAGGGTACCACAGGGACCAAATCTTGAAAATATGGTACTTTAGGGACCTTAACTGAATATAGGGTACGATAGGGGATATAGGGACCGGTCTGTGAGGCCTGAATTATGCAAAATTATGCAAAATTTTGGAAATCAGTGACCGAATAATGAAGAGCCAAAATTGATAGGGTGACTTTAAGGTACTTGAATGGTGTTACAAGTTAGTTTACAAAGCCCATGTTCAACACGAAGTAGCGCTCAATGGAGAACAAAAGCTTACGAATATCAATAAGGGTAAGAGGCTGGAGGGAGTCAAAAGCTCCAAGCAGAAACCGGACAAGAAACAATAGCAAGTATTAGGAACTATTCTCTCGGCATGCACCGCGTTAAGACAAAGTAAAACACCAACGAAATTTAAAAAAAAAGAAGCTCAAAAAACCCCTTAATTACTGAAGAAGTTTCTGAAGAAGTTTTCAAAAAGTTTTCAAAAAGTAGATCTATTATAAACTTGAAATCTTTTCGTTCAAAAGAGCACGCCTCGAAAGTTAGCTTTTGTTAAATGAGTAGCTGAAATTTAATTAATACTTTATACTCCTTTGATGTTTATAAATATGTTTTTTAAAAAAAGGAACACTTCTTCGATAATTCACCAGAAAATTTTCCAATCGACTGGGGATAATCATTAATTAAAAGCATAAATTTACGTATAATGATTCATTTTTATTCTCTTCAAAACAGAGACGCCCGCGATTTTTTTTCTCACGCAATTTTTTAAGTGAAATATAGAATAATTATAAATTTCTGCTAGAAATCAGAACGCTGAATTTAATTTAAAAAACCCAATTTCCGACGAATAACGGTACTATAATCCATTGTTGATAAAATATTGGAAATATACTCTCAAATCTAATGATTTTTTAAATTAAAAATAGGAATTTTATACGAAAAACGATTGACACTATCGACACCAGAAATTCATTAGTTGCATTTTTCAAAATTTTCAACAAAACAGTTTAATTTTCAAAGAAATAATTATTCTTCCAACCAAATAGTTAAACTTTGTACAGAATGACTGAATTTTTGACCTACAAAAATGAATTTTTAACCAAAGAGAATTATTTTCTACCAAGAAGATTAACTTTTTACGAAAAGACGAATTTTTAACACAACAAATAAATTTTTGAACAAATAGTTGAATTTTGAACTATAAAAAGAGAAGTTTTTAACCAAAAATCGAAAGATTAAATTTGCAATTTAAAAAAACTGATGTTCAACAAACAAACAAAAATGGATTATCTACCAGTTAAATTCAACGAAGAAATACAAATTTTTAACAAAATATTTTAATCCTCTACCAATTAGGTGAATTAAAAAAAAATTAATTTTTTACGCAAATAGGCGAATTTTTAACAAAACAAATAAGTTTTCAAGCTGGAACAATCGTATGTTTAAGAAAACAGTTTGATTTTAAAACGAAATAAAAGAATTTTCAACCAAAAAGTTAATTTTCAATACAAAAAATAAATTTGCAACGAAATAGTTCAATTTTCACCCAAGAAGAGAAAATTTTAGCCTCGGATGGAATCGGTCAATTTTTAGTTAAAAAAAATAATTTTCAACAAAAAAAAACTAATTTTCAACCAGTTGAATTTAAATTAAAAAAATAATGTTTACCGAAACAGTTATATCTTAAACCAAAATGGTAGATATTGAGCAGATTTATTTTATATCCAATTAGTTGAATTTTAAACTTATAAAGCAAAAAATTTTCAACCGAAAATAGAATATTTGCATTTCCAGATAAAAAATTAATTTTAACGAAAAAAAAACAAACAATTTACTACAGTATGGTTATATTTTTTGATGAATAATTTAGTTTTTAACCAATAAGTTTTATTATCTATTGAGGTAGTTTAATTTTCAACCGAAAATATGAATTTTCAACAACGAATTTAATTTTCTACCAAATTGTTGAATTTTGAAGGCAGAAAGAAGAATTTTCTACAAAACAGCTGAATTTTCAACCCAAAAATAGGAATTTTCACAAAAAAATTCTGAAAAAAATGTAATAGTTATTATTTCAGAAAAAAAATTAAAATCTTTGAATAAAAACAGTTGAATTCAACCAAAATTTCGAATTTTAAACAAGGTAATTGAAACCTCATCAAAATACATGAATTTTTAACTGGGAAAGATTAATTTTCAACTAAAAATGGAATAGCTGAATTTTCAGTAAAAAAAGAATTAGCCGTTATTGAAACGAATTGTTGACCAATTATTTTAATTTTAAAACAAAGAGATGAATTTGTATCAAACAAAATTTTTCTTTAGCAAACTAGCTCAACTTTCAACCAAGTAATTGAATTTTCAACCAAAGAGATGATTTTTCAACTAAAATAATAAATCTAAAAAAAAAAGGAATTCTCATGTGAAGAGTTCAATATTCAAGAATAAAGAGAAATTTTTAACTAAAATTGTATTCTCTAACCAAGATGAATAATTTCCTATAAAGAAAAATAAATTATCAATAATATACATGAATTTTTAACCGAAGAGATTTTTTCAACTGAAATTATAAATCTTGAAAAAAAAGAATTTTCAAGCAAAGAGTTCAAGATTCAAAAATTAAGTGGATTTTTTAATTTCAATTTTATTTTTTAACCAAGAATAATAATTTCCTACGAAAAGAAAGGAATTATCAATAATATAAATGAATTTTGAACCAAGCACTTCAACTCTCAACTAAAAAATAATAATTTTCTACCAAATAGTTGAAATTTAAACTAAAAAAGACGCATATTCAACCAAAAATGAAATAGTGTAATTTTAAACGGAAGAAATGAATCTTCAACGACAAAAATGAATTTTTAACAAAGTAGCTCAACTTTCTACCAAGTAATTAAATTTTCAACCAAAAAGGCCACGGAAATTTTCTACAGAAACAATGAATTTTTAATAATATAAATGAATTTTCAACAAAGAAAGGTCCATTTTTAACCAAAAATGAAATAGTTAAATTTTCATTTGAAAAATAAAATAAATTTTCAACTAACAGAAAACGAATTTTCGACAAAATAGTTGAATTTTCCAATTAAAGAGAAAATTCTTTCATTCAAATGATGAATCTTCAAAAGAAAAAGAAAAATGAGTTTTCAATAAACTAGTTTAACATTTAACCATAGAGTAGTTGAATTTTCAACCAAAAGTTTATTTTTTAACCAGGAAGTTCATTTTTCTACCAAAAAGGTGAACTATCAACAAAATACATACATTTTCTACCAAATACTTGTTTTTTCAATTAAAAAAGATGAATTTTCAATCAAATGGTAGAATTTTAAACTAAAAAATATACGATTTTCAACAAAAAATGGAAAAGTTATATTTTCAGTCGAAAACAAAAATTTTTAACAAGTAATTCAAGTTTAAAGCGAGTAATTGAATTTTCAACCAAAAAGGTCAATCTTTCACCGGAAAAATAATTTTTAACCAAGTATTTAGACTTTTAACCAAGTAGTTTAATTTCTAACCAAAAAGCTGAATTATTAACCGAAAAGATGAGTTTTCTACTAAAAGGACGAATTTTTAATAATATAGACGAATTTTTAACAAAAAAGCTCAATATTAAACCAAGAAAAATTAATAGTTAAATTTTCAGTTAAAAATAAGAATTTCCCACAAAAAAAAGAGGCATTTTCAACAAAATATTCGAAATTTCAACCGAAGAAAAGATTTTTCAACTTGAATTATGAATCTTAAAGAAAATGATTTTTTAAGAACCGAGTTCAACGAAAATGTTGAATTTTCAACCAAAAGTTAATTTTTTAACCAGGAAGATTAATTTTCTTCCATACCATCAAGCCATTTCCCTTTCAGGGTAGGCGTGACACTACCCGATTCGGGTAGTGTTTCTAGGTTGATAACTTGTAGTAAATAACTACAAGTGTGGGCTCACCACACCCACGATGTGCCAACAGCACTCAGTTTTCTCGAATGGTCACCCATCCAAGTGCTAACCGCGCCCAACGCTGCTTAACTTCAGTGATCTGACGAGAACTGGTTTTTTCAGCGTGGTATGGCTGTTGGCCATAAATAAAATTTTATTCCATAAATTCCATAAATGTGAATTATGAATAAAATACGTAAACTTCTGACCAAATTCTTCAATTTTCACCTAAAAAAGATCAATTAAATAGATAAATTTTAAACTGAAAAAGATAAGATTTTCAACCAAAAAAAAATTGATTTTCAACCAAGTTTAAAAACAAATTTTTAACAAAATAGTTCAATTTTCTACCAAAGGAATGAATCTTCCAACAAAAAAATTAATTTCTCAACAAAGTAGTTGAACTTTCAACCAAGTAATAGAATTTTCAACCAAAAAGGTCAATCTTCTACCAAAAGAAGGAATTTTTAACAAAGTAGTTCGAATTGAAGCCAAGTAGTTGAATTTTTAACCAAGAAGTATTATTTTCTATCATAAAGACAAATGTTCAATAATATAAATGAATTTTCAACAAAAAAGATCAAATTTTAAGCAAAAAAAGGATAGTTCAATTTTCAGTTGAAAAAGAATAAATTTGCATCCAAACCAAAAAAAAATTGTCCACTAAAGAGATGATTTTTCAACTCAAATGATGAATCTTCAAGAAAAAATGTATTTTTCACAAGGTTGTTTAACTTTCAACCAAGTAGCTAAATGATGACTTTTTAACCAAATATTTGCATTAAGGCCATGTGACGAGTGGGTCACGTGACCGGATTCCTACCTTACCAACACTTTTTTTATTTCCTAACTTATTTTCACACGAATAGTCGCATCGAGTTGAAAATTTGGGATAATAAATAAGAAGCACTAAGAAAGGTGGGTCTGGTCCTAAATTTTAATAATCATGAAAAAAGCCAAAAAACATTATTTACAAAAAAAACTTTTTTCAAAATTATAAAAATTCAGGACGAAACCCACCTTTCTTAGTGCTTCTTATTTAGTATCCCAAATTTTCAACTCGATGTGGCGCTTCGTGTGAAAATAAATTAGGAAATAAAAAAAGTGCCGGTAAGGTAGGAATCTGGTCACGTGACCCACTCATCACATGGCCTTAAGAGAACGTTCTTCCATCAATTTCATGATGATTAATTAATTTAAATAAATCATTTCACATGCATAAGTATTTTTAATGAATGATTATCCACTCTAGGGAGTTTTCCCCGATGCTGAAATTACATATGTTTCCAAACTCTCGAAACATTCTATTTTTAAAATCGATCGATAGTTCCAGACTACTTTCGTCTTGATATTATGCACTCGTGGTTCAATATTTCTCGACTAAATAGCAATCATCCGGATCGTGATGCTTTTCTTTATGCAAACTATATTTTACGGTTCAGAGGCAAGGGCATCTGCTATGAGTAGAAGCAGATACGTGCACAAGGGTTAGATAGGGTGAGGGGTTGTTTCCTGTCATAAAAATTTATTGCAATGCACTACCCTCTAGTTCATTTCCCGTAAAAGTTACTTTGCTTTGCAATGTGGTTTAACAGCCTCCATAAGTTTAATGCGCCCATTGCCTCACAAAGAAAGAGCAACACTTAAGGAAAAGAAACTGGATCCATCATTAAAAAGACCTTATAATTTAGTAGACAGGAATAGAGCGTTCTAGATCAAGATTCCTGCCTTACCGACTTCGAGAACATACCATACCTACAGAGGTACATGTCCGCGCTAGGTTTCTAGAATATTTTGGATGACGTCACAAAATAATGTTGCGCAACAGTGAAAAACAAATTCGCGTGAGCAGCTTCAAGGTTATTTATCATTTCGCGTAAATATTTTCAAGGTTATATTTTGTTTTGTCCGTGAAATATGATTTTGTACATCAGTAAAGTTTTTGAAATATTTTGTTTGTACAAATATAATTGAATGATTGTATAGAAAGATTCCTGCCTTACCGTCTTTGAGAACATACTACGCCTGTAGTGGTTCATGTCCGCGAGCTTAGTTTCTAGAATATTTTTGATGACGTCACAAAATAATGTTGCGCAGTAGTGAAAAACGAATTTGCGTAAACAGCTTGAAGGTTATTTATCATTTCGTGTGAATATTTTCAAGGTTCTATTTGGTTTTGTCCGTGAAATATGATTTTGTACATCAGTTATGTTTTTGAAATATTTTTTTGTGCAAATATAATTGAATTATTGTATAGACAGATTCCTGCCTTACTGACTTCAAGAACATAATACACCTATAGTGGTTCTTGTCTGCGCTAGGTTTCTAGAATATATTTGATGACGTCACAAAATAATGTTGCGCAATAGTGAAAAACGAATTTGCGTAAAGAGCTCCAAGGTTACTTATCATTTCGCGTGAATATTTTCAAGGTTATATTTTGTTTTGTCCGTGAAATATGATTTTGTACATCAGTAAAGTTTTTTAAATATTTTTTTCAGTAGAAATATAATTTAATTATTGTATAGACTATAGGGGAGACTAGAACATATTGCAGACTTCACAGTCTTTTTTCTATTCTTCTCTTTTCCCCTTTTTTAAAAAAAAATTACCTTTTTCCTCTGTTTCCATGAAACTTCTCCTTTTCTTTCTTTTTTTGTTTTCTTTTTGCCTAAATGCGAACTAAATTAATAGACGGTTAATAAAAATTAAGATTTTTTTAATTGAAATGTCAACTATTACATTTTTTGTTGAGAATTTATCTTTTTTAGTAGAAAATTTAACTAATTGCTTGAAAGTTGAAATGCTGGGTTAAAAATTAATTTTATTGGTTGAAAATTTACCTTTTTCGTTTAAAATTCGTTTTTTCTTGGTTCAAAATTAATTTGTTTAACTTAAAATTTGACTATTTCATTTTTGGTTGAAAATTGATCGATTTTAGTTAAAAATTCAACTGTATGTTCAACAGCTTGGTTAAAAATTCATTTTGTGGTCAAGATTTAATTATTCTACTACAAATTTGTGTTGTTGAAAATTACTTTTTTTACAGAAAATTTAAGTGTTCCATTTTTAGTTGAAAAATTATCGTTTTTAGTTGAAAATTCAACTATTTGGTTGGAAATGAATTTTTTTCGAAAATTTATTTCTTCAGGTGGAAATAATAATAATTACAAAATAATAATAATCAAAAATATAAACTAAAATAATAAAAATAAATAATAATTCGTCTTTTTGGTAGAATATCTATTTGATTGAAAATTCATATTTTTAAGGTGGATATTCAACTGTTTTGTGAAAAATTCTTCTTTTTGATTGAATTCAACTGTTTTTTATTCGAAATTAAAATATTTTTTTTTCGTTGGAATATCAACTATTATATTTCTCGTTGATAATTAATATTTTTTGGTTGAAAGTTCAACTACTTTGTTAGAAATTAATATTATTGGTTGAAGATTTAACTTTTTTGCTTAAAATTGTTGGTTTTTTTGTGGAAAATTAATTTTTTAAACCTTTTTTGTTTTTACCAGTTTCATGAAGTTGGAAGGGAATAAAATTTGCTTATATTTTTTTTTCTGAATTACAAGAGGCAGATTTTGTATTTTTAGAATTTTTATTGAGCTGAAAAGGAAGAAATTTTTATTTTCATTCCTTTCTGAATTGCAAGTGGAACTTTATTTTATTTTACTATTTTTATTTAGCTGGAAGGGAGGCAATTTCCATTTTTAATTTTTTCTGAATTTGTAGGCGAACATTTTTTTTTATTATCAAGATTTTTATCGAGTTGGAGGGAAGTAAATTCTGGTTTTCAACTTTTTATGAATTGGAAGAGGCTACTTTTCCTTTTTAGTACTTTTATTGAGTTGAAGGGGAGAATTTTTTAGTTTCAACTTTTTTGCTAATTTGAAAGAAATATTGTTTTTTATTTTTTAACATTTTTATTGGGCTGGAAGGGAAGAAATTTCTATTTTTAATTTTTTGTGAATTGGAAGCGGAAGATTTTTTTTATTTTTAATATTTTTATTTAGCTGGAAGAGAGGTCATTTAGATTTTCAATTTTGTCTGAATTGTGAGAGGAACATTTTTTTAAAAGATTTTTTTCGATATGGAAAGGAGGAAATTTAGGTTTTCAATTTTTTATGAATTTGAAGAGGTCTTTTTTGTTCTTATCACTTTTTATTAAGTTGAAAGGGACGAATTTTTGGTTATTCATTTATTTTTTGTAAATTGCAAGAGGTCATTTTTTCTTCTTAGCATTTTTATTGAGTTGAAGGAAAGAAATATTTATTTTCAATCTTTTTTCTGAATTGGAACTAAGTAATTTTTTATTTTTAACATTTTCACTAAGCTGGAAAGGAGGGAATTTGTATTGTCATTTTTTTTCTCAATTGGAAGAGGACAATTTTTTACTTTCATTTTTTTTATTAAGCTAGGAGGGAGGGAATCTATATTTAAAATTTTTTTAATTAGAAGGGGAACATTCTATATATTTGAAATTTTTAATGAGTTAGAATGAAGGAGAAATTGGTTTTTTAATTTTAAAATTAGGGCATTAACATTTGACAGGTTAAAAATGAAGATTTCCACTCGCTCAACTATATTCAGATTTTTAATTTAAAAATATACAATTTTAAATTATTTGACTTTCAAGCTAGCCCATTTGCAAAGTTAAATTATAAATTATTGAATTGAAGGATTCAAGTTTGAACTATCAAGCTCAATTTTGGATATTAAAATCCTTAAATTTCGAACCTTTTGCTCTAAAAATGTGAAAGCTTTTAATTTGAAAAATTTCAATCTTAATATTCTAGAATTATAAATAATCCAGAAATTATTCAAGTTTAAATGTCACTGATTTCTAAAGAGTATAAATAGAAACCATGCAATTTTAGTCCTGTCAATTAAAAATTTTTCAAGTCAAATAATTATGTAATTACTGAACATCTCCGCTTTTAGCACAAGAAGAAGATTTTCAATTAAAGCCTCTTATATGTATAGCAAAAATAGTTTTTCATAAAAATAATCGAGGAATAATTAAGAAGGAATATACAGATGTGATTAAAGCGATTAATAAAACATATCAGGATAATAATTTTACTGTTTATATTGTCCACATTTTTAACTTATTATCGATATCCTGGCAATTAAATCACAAATATTGGTGTCAATTATTGGTGTGGTCAATGCTCTTTTTGACCCTTAACAAGATTCGCTGTAAATATCTGATTTTTGCTGATGAAGATATTTATTTTTTTTTTAATTATTTTTAAAGTTAAGGAATTTTATTGGTCAGGGAAAGTCCAGAGTTTTGAAAAAAAAAATCTTGAAAAAGTGAGGAAATTTCTGCAAGAGGCACTTCAAATAACTGTCAAAGATGATAAATTTGAAATTAAAAATTTTTTATTTCAATTTAATTTATTTCCTGTGTGAAAGATTCTGTGTCATAATTTTTTTATTTTGAAAATGAAGTTTTACGGTCACCCTAACATAATATTGTCAGTAATTAATTTGCCCGGTACTGTTATTTTTTTTCAGTTATTTTCTCTTGACGATTATACTTAAAGTTAAAAAATTTATTATTTGGTTTTGAACATTCAACAATTTTGTTGAAATTTTATCCTTTTTGGTATAAAAGTGAGGGAAATTTAGGGTTGAGGATTCAAAAATTATCTTGGAAATTCGTATTTTTGATTGAATTCAATTGTTTTTTATTTCAAATTAAAATCCTTTTTGGCTGAAATATCTACTATTATATTATTCGTCAAAAATTATTCTGTTTTGGTTAAAAATTAAAATTTTTGGTTAAAGGTTGAACCAATTCGATAAAAAATAATGTTTTGTTGGATATTCATAATTTTAGTTAAAATTTGTCGCTTTGGTTGAAAATTAATTTTTTTAGGAAAAACTAATAACTGAAAACTTGACTATTCCATTTAAAAATTCATCATTTTAGTTTAAAATGTATCTCTTTGATTGTACGCTTAACAGTATTCTAAAAATTTATGTTTCTTAATTGAAAATTCATTTACTTGCTTAAAAGTTGAATTAGTTTCTTAAAATTTAATTTTTTTTGTTGAAGGTTTATCTTTTGGGTTGAAAATTTAAATATTTCCCAGGAAATTCTTTTTTTTTGTTTAAAGTGATTTTTATTAAATTGAAATAGAACTTTTCCATTTTCGGTTAAGAATTGATCTTTTTCATTTCAAAATTCATCTATTTTTAGCAGGAAATGCACCTGTTTGGTTTGAAATTAATTTTTTTAAATTGAAATTTATATTCCGAGTTGAAAATTGAACTGTCTTGCAGAAAAATTCATCTTCTGGCTTGAAAGTTCAATAATTTGATTGAACTTTTTTTCTTTCTTTTGTGAAAAATCTTTATTGCTAGAAAATTCGTCTTCTTGGTGAGAAAATTTATCATTTTAGTTGCAAATTCACCTCCTCGGTTAAAAATTGGACAATATTGATATTGATTCCTTTTTTGTTAAAAATTAATTTTTTGATTGAAAATGTAACTTTTCCATTTTTGGTTGAAACTTTATCTTTTTCAGTTGAAAATTAAACTGTTTGTTTAAAAATTGATGCATTTTCTTGAAAATTCGTCTTTTTTGCAGAAAATTAATTTTTGTAGTTGAAAAATCGTGTTTTTGGTTTTAAAATTCGTCTCTCCTAGTACAAATTTTATCTTTTTTGTTTAAAAATCAAATTATTTTGGTAAACATTTTCGTTGTTTTTTTGTTGTTAAAATATCAACCTTTACGTTTTTTGTTAATAATTCATTTTTTTGTTGAAAATGCAACTTTTCGGGTTGAAAATTCAACTGTGTTCTAAAGAATTCATCTTTTTGGCTTTTTTTTAACTTTTTGGTGAAATACGACTATTTGTGATTTAAGTTTAATCATTTTTGTTTGAAAATTTGACCAT
The DNA here is from genome assembly GCA_932195095.1 of Andricus curvator. NCBI lineage: Eukaryota > Metazoa > Arthropoda > Insecta > Hymenoptera > Cynipidae > Andricus > Andricus curvator. The sequence continues at coordinate 510,358 of CAKNYM010053150.1, read as the reverse complement.
TTGGTCGAAAATTCATCTTCTTAAGTAGATTATCCCAATATTTGGTTAAAAATTCAACTTTTTCTTTGAAAATTTAATTTTTTTGTTTAAATTCAAGTATTTTGTTAAAAAGCCATCTTCTTTCGGCGAAAATTCAACTGTTTTGTTAAACAGTCAATTATTTGGTTAAAAATTCAATTATTTTATTGAAAATATAATCATATTGTTGAAAATTCAACTTTTTGGTTGAAAATTTAACTGTTTTGTACAAGATTCATCTATTTAGCTTGAAAATTTAAACCTACGGTCGAAAATGCAACTATGTTTGGTTGAATCTTTTTTGTTTGAAAATTCGAGTACTTCTTCCAAAAATCATTTTTGTATGTAGAAAAATCGAATATTTGGTTAAAAATTGAACTTTTTTGTTGAAAATTAAATTATGTTGTTGACAATTTAAATATTATGTTAAAAAGTCATCTTTTTTGCACGAAAATTCATATGTTTTGATCAATATTCGTCTATCTGAACAGAAAGATCATTCTTTTAAATTCTAAATTCTTTTTTTTTAAATTGAAAATTCCATTACCATCCAAAAAATTCGATTAACTTGTTTTTAAAGCAACTGTTGTTGGTTTAAGTTTAATCTTTTCTCTTTGAAAATTCGATCATTTGTTTGAAAATTCATCTTTGTAGGTAAAAAATTTCATTATTTTGTTAAAAATGCAACTATTTTGTTGTTAAACTTCAATTTTTATTCGTTATTTTGATAATTTGTTATTGATGATTCATTTTAATAATAATTTAATATTGGCTTTTTATTTCAGTAATATATGATGCAATTTTTATTATAATAATTTATTATTTCATTTTTATTCTAATAATATTTTTATTTAATTGATTGTCGAAATATTTTGTTCAAAAGTTCAACTCTCTCATTGAAAATCCCTCCTTTTGGATTGAAAATTCGTATTCCTTGGTATAAAAGTACTCCCTTCAGGTTGAAATAAATAAAAAAATAAAAATTTTTGAATTTTAAACTCAAATGGTTTAATTTCGTTTATAAAAGATTCAATGGTGAGAATTTGACAAAGAGTAAAATGATGGTCTTTGAATAAATTAAATTAATTCAGAAAAAAGATCTTCTCGTTTCGCTCCGCTGGGATTCGAACGCCAGGTCAACTGATTCCCGGTCAGGTGCTCTACCACTAAGCTGCTAGAATAGTAGTATAATAATAGTAATAATTATGATAATAATAATATAATAATAGTAATAATACAATAATAGTCTTTGAATATTAATGGTAGCAGAGCTGCCAGTATTAAAAGCGAAATGTTTCATTTAGCTAAAGAGTATAAATAATGAAGAAGCGAAATTGTTTGTTCAGGTTAAAAATTAACTTTGTTTTCTCACTCATTAATTAATTATAATATTTCAATGAGACTTCTTCGAAAAATATAATATCCTTGCTGAAATGTTATACTGAAAAGAAAAATTACATTTTTTTGATTTTTTTCAAGGAGTCTGTATTATCGTTAGAGAATAACAGGGAATATTCAACGTCTTTTCAGACTAGATGGAGCTATGAAATAAAAATTATTTTGAATAATTTTTTTTCTGAAAAAAGATCTTCTCCTTTCGCTCCGCTGGGAATCGAACTACAGAACTACTGATTTCCGGTCAGGTGCTTTCCCATTAACCTACGTGAGAGATCGAGAGAAGAAACTTTTTTTCAGAAATACACGCATTATTTTGCTAGATGGTACAAATCAAATTTTTCAAGGAATCTGTATTATCATTAGAGAATAACAGAAAATATTTAATTTCTTTTCAGACTAGATGGAGCTATGAAAGAAAAATTATTTTGAATAAAAGGAGAAGAAAGATCTTTTCTTCAGAAAAAAATTGTTCGAAATAATGTTTCTTTCATAGCTCCATCTAGTCTGAAAAGACGTTAAATATTTTCTTTTATTCTCTATTGATAATACAGATTCCTTGAAAAATTTGATTTGTATCATCTAGAAAAATAATGCATGTATTTCTAAAAGAAGTTTCTTCTCTCGATCTCTCTAGTAGCTTAATAGGAAAGCACGTGACCGGAAATCAGCAGTTATGTGGTTCGATTCCCAGCGGAACGAAGCGAGAAGATCTTTTTTCAGAAAAAAATTATTCAAAATAATTTTTTGATTTTTCCAGTTAATTTAGATTATCTACTGTAAATCATTATCTACTGTAGGATGGTTTCCCCTATTATAATCCTAGCAATTTTTCTTATGACGACCAAAGCTCCCCAGGCGAAAATTTCGACGGCATTGAATCCCCAATACTTGAAAGGATCACATACTGAGTCGTAGCAACCATTGGGAGAATAGCAGTCTGATCCCTCTTCCTCTATCACTGATTCCTCTAATAGTAGCTTGATCCTCTTTCCCCTGTTGTGTGAGATTGGTGCTCACACATCTCAAAGGATTTTTTCAAAGAACATAGTTAAGAAAACGAAGAATTTAGTTAGCCTCTAGATTTACCTATGAGTAAATCCAAATATTTTTCAATCAAACTTAATTCTTTTTGGATAAAAGTTTACTTAAATAATTTGGTTTTCTGAAAAAAGATCTTTTTCTTTCGCTCCGCTGGGAAGCGAACCACAGAACTACTGATTTCCAGTCAGGTGTTTTCCCATTAAGCTACTAAAGAGATCGAGAGATGAAACTTTTTTCAGAAATACACGCATTATTTTGCTAGATGGTACAAATGTATTATCATTGGAGAATAAAAGAAAATATTTAACGTCTTTTCAGACTAGATGGAGCTATGAAAGAAAAATTATTTAAATAATTTGTTTTTCTGAAAAAAGATCTTCTCCTTTCGCTCCACTGGGGAGAGAAGATCTTTTTCCAGAAAAACAGATTATTTATTAATTTTTCTTCCATAGCTCCATCTAGTCTGAAAAGACGTTAAATATTTTCTGTTATTCTCTAATGATAATACAGATTCCTGGAAAAAAGTTTACTATTATATTTTTGGTTCAGCTTATCTCTTTTATTTAAAAATTCTACTATTCTGTTGAAAATTTAATCATTTAGTTCAACATAAATTTTTGTTAATATTCATCTTGCTTGATGGAAAATTAACTTCTTGGTTGGAAATTCAACCATTTTGTTAAAAAGTCCTCTTTTTGGTCGAAAATTCTTTTTGAATGAAAGTTTAATAATTTTTGATTTAAAATTGGATTATTTGGTTTAACTGATTTATTTTTTATTTTTTTAAATTCATCTTTCTTGGTTGAAATCAACCTTTCATGTTAAAAATTCCAGTGTGTTTAAAAAAATCAATTTTTTGGTTTAAAGCGTCAACGACTTATTGAAAAAGAATCCATTTTCGGTTAAAATTAAAAAAAATTGTTTGAAAATAATTCATGTATACGGTTCAAAATTTCATCTCTCTTGGTCGAAAATAAACTTTTCTAAAATATCAACTATTACATTTTTTGTCGGAAATTCCTCTCCTTTGTTTGAAAATTTAACTACTTGATTGAATGTTGGACTGCTTTGTAAAAAAATTATTTTTTTTAGAAGATTCATCTCTTTGGTTAAAAATTATTGTATTTTTTTAAAAATTCGTCTTGTTTTCTTGATTTCGACTGTTTTTTATTTTAAATTACAATTTTTATCACTTAAAATATCATCTATTAAATTTTTCATTAATAATTGATCTTTTTTGTTTGAAAATTCAACTATACTTTGTTCGGAGTGAAACTACTTTGTTAGAATTCATTTTATTGATTAAAGATTCATCATTTTAGTTCAAAATTTATCTCTTCGGTTGAAAAATTGAATTTTTTTTAAATTCTTCTTTTCTTAGCTGAGTAATATTTTTAACTGAAAATTTTACTATTTTATTTTATGTTGATAATTTATATTTGTTAGTTGGAAATTCAACAATTCTGTTAAAACTTCATGCATTTTGTTGAAAAGTCGTCCATCTTTTTTGGTAGAAAATTGATCTTAGTAATTGAAGAGTCATATTTTTGTTTGAAAATTCAACTATACTTGACAGAAATTGGAAGTTTGTTAAAAATTCATTTCATTGGTAGATATTTATCATTTCAGTTAAAATTTCATCTCTTTGGTTGATAACTATTTTGTTAAAAATGTATCTTTTTTGGTTGAAAATTAATCTTTTGAACGGAATATTTAACTATTCCATTTCTTGTTGAATATTTATCTGTTTCAGTCAAAAATTCAACTACACAATTCAAGTTCAGGCTTTTTTTTCTATCTCTTTTGTAGAAAAAAAATTATTTTGTTGAAAATTATTTTTTGTTCCTTTTCTTGAAAATTAATCTTTTTAACTGAAGATTCAACGATTCCACTTTCGGTTAAAAATTTATCTTTTTAAGTAAAATTCAACTATTTGGTTGAAAATTCAGATTGTTTAGTAGAAAATTAATCTTCCTGATTGAAAATTGTTCTTTCTGGTTGAAAATTCAACAATACTTAGAGAACAGTTAAACTGGTTTCCTGAAAATTAAATTTTTTTTTGTGGCAGATTTATAACTATTCTACTTTTTGTATAAAATTGATTTTTCTAGATTAAAATTCAAATTTTTGGTCGAAAATTTATGTATTTTGTTTAAAATTCTTTTTTTTATGTAAAAATTCATCTGTTTTCGTAGAAATTTCCTTTTTTTGTCGAAAATTGAAAAATTAACTATTTTGTTGAAGATTCCTTTTTTCATTTCATTCAAAAATTAATCTTACTAACTGAAAATTTAACTATTCCACTATTGGTTTAAAATTTATCTTTTTTAGTTTCAAATTAAACTATTTTGTTGAAAATTCGTTTTTTTTTTGTTTTAAGTTCTTCTGTTTTAGTATAAATTTAATCTTTTTTGGTTGAAAATTGTTCTTTCTGGTTGAAAATTCAACTATACTTAGGGAACAGTTAAACAAGTTTACTAAAAATTTATCTTTTGTGGCAGATTCATAACTATTCCACTTTTAGGTATAAAATTAATTTTTTTTAGATTAAGATTCAAATTTTTGGTTGAAAATTCATGTATTTTGTTCTAACTACTTTTTTTTATGTAAAACTTCATCTGTTTTCGTAGAAATTTCCTTTTTTTTTGTTTAAAATTGATAAATTAACTATTTTGTTGAAGATTCCTTTTTTCATTTCTTTCCAAAATTAATCTTACTAAATGAAAATTCAACTATTCCACGTTCGGTTGATAATTTAACTTTTTTAGTTTAAAATTAAACTATTTTGTTGAAAATTCGTTTTTTTTTTGTTTCAAATTATTCTTTTTTAGTATGAATTTCATTTTTTTTGGTTGAAAATTGTTCTTTCCGGTTGAAAATTCAACTATACTTAGGGAACAGTTAAACTAGTTTACTAAAAATTCATTTTTTTTGTGGCAGATTTATAACTATTCCACTTTTTGGTATAAAATTGATTTTTTTTTTATTAAAATTCAAATTTTTGGTTGAAAATTCTTTTTTTTTTAAGTCAAAAGTCATATGCTATCGTAGAAATATCCTTTTTTTTGTTTAAAACTGAAAAATTAACTATTTTGTTGAAAATTCCTTTTTTCATTTTGTTCCAAAATTAATCTTATCAACTGAAAATTTAACTATTCCACTTCAGTTTAAAATCGAACTTTTTTAGTTTCAAATTAAACTATTTTGTTGAAAATTCGTTTTTTTTTTGGTTTCAAATTCTTCTGTTATAGTATAAATTTAATCTTTTTTGGTTGAAAATTGAACTATTTGGTTTAAGGTTGAACCAAATCATTCGAAACGCATTTTTCTGGTTGAAAACTCATAATTTATGTTGAAAATTTATCTCTGTAGTTGATAAATTAACTATTTGAAAAAAATACATCCTTTCATTCATGTATTTTACTAAAAACAATTTGTTCCATAATCAATTCAATATGGTACCTTCAATAATTTTATTTAATGATTTGTATTTAATGATTTGAAATGAGAGCGTGCAATTTTTCCACAAAAGACCTCGGATATTAAAAGGCGCGAGTGGGGAACTTCACATGATGACTTTGTGAGGCTCTTCACCTGGGGTGATCGCTAGAGAGATTGATCAGCAACCTGGGTAGAAACAGTGATGCGGAACGAGCGTGTTATTTAAATAAGTAACACGGAACTTTTACATTAATTTGAAAATCGATACGCCCCCCCCCCCCCCACACATTAGTCCCTTCCTCATCGAGTGAGTCATGCTTACCCCGAAAGGGAAATAACTTAATGGTATAATAATAATAATAGTAAGAAGAACACGTTTTAGGTGATCATTACAAAACTTTCAGGGGACACATTTCTGAATAACAGCCTTTAATGAGAAACCTTTTTACGAACGAATAATTCCTTAATTACGACCGGAATCAAGAGGGACTCACTGTTTACGAGCGATTCACCTCTCTTCGGAAAGGTGCTCGTTCAGCAAACTGACAAACGCCGAGAGATAAGTACCCGGTCTTAACCATCTTAAGTACCTCAAGTAGTGACCATAATGTAGGGGAAAAATACGTTTTACGGAACTAGTTAAAGCTTAACCTTAAAGTATAGTGGGTATATCTGTAAGATCTTAGAGTGAAAAATTACAGCAAAAACTTATAAAATATATATTAGAAAGTCATAATAAAACGATAGAAAATACTCATTTCATTGGAAAAAAATGCCGACGGCAGGAATCGAGCCCGGACTTGCTGGTTGCAAACTCGGGAGTTGAAAGAATCTCGCATCGCGGTCCATGTAACGTGCGTGGCTTTTTTAAAAGCCGTTTTTTTCGAAAATGATTGAAAAGCATATCTTTAAGACAGCCCATAAACTAAATTACCAATTTTGTCGGGGAGGGGAGGGGGTTTGCACAAAAAACAGCAGTTTTTAAAAGGTTTTGTTGAAAAGTCTACTATGAAATTTTTGGTTCGGAATTCATCTTATTTAGTTGAAGATAAATCTCATTGGTTGCAAATTCAACTATTCCATCTTTATAAAATTAAAAACAAAATTGAAACTGAAAATTCATTGTTTTGGTTGAAAATGCATTTATTTGGTTGAAAATTCAACTATGTTGTTGAAAATTGATGTATTTTGTTAAAAGTTCGCCTTCTTCGGTAAAAAATAAATTTTTGTTTGTTAAAAACGCAATTGTTTGATTGAAAATTAATTTTTTTCAGTTAAGGATTCCAGTATTCTGTTGAAAATTCCTCCTTTTTGGTGAAATTCAACTTTTCGATTTTAAATTAAAAGATTTTTGGGTTAAATATCAACTATTACATGTTTTGTTAGAGATTCATCTTTTTTTATTAAAAAATCAACTTCTGAGATTAAGACTAAAGTACTTTTTGAAAATTTAATTTTTTTTTGTGAAAGTTAATTTTTTTCGGTTGGAAATTGAATTGTTTTGTAGAAAATTCGTCTTTTTATCATAAAAATTCAACAATTCGGTAGAAAATTTAAAGTCGCAAACAAAAATCTTTTTTTTTAGTTCAATGTTTAACTTTTTTTTTAATTAATGTATAATATTTTTGAAAGAAATTTTTTTTTGGTGGAATATTAATCTTCTGGTGAAAAATTAATTTCGAGAATTTATCTATTCAGTTAAAAATTAATCTTTCTTGGTTGAAAATTCAACTACTTTTTAAGATTCACCTCTTTGGTTGAAATCTTAACTTTATCGTTGAAAATTTGTTTGCTGTTGTTGAAAATTAATTGTTTTAATCTGAAAATTCAACTATTCGATTTTTGGTTGGAGATTTATCCATAAAAAGTTAAAAATTCAACTATATCGTTGAAAATTCCACTGTGTAGTGAAAATTCATGTATTTTGTTCTAAATTCATCTTTTTGATTAGAAAAATAATCTTGTTTGTTGAAAAAATTTCATTTTTTGATCGAGGATATAACTATTTTTTATAAGAATTTGTATTTTTGTCTTCAAAATTCAACAATTCCATAGAAAATTTGAAGTTAACAAAAGAAATTCGCCCTTTTGATTTTTAAGTTTGATAATTTTTTTGAAAATTGATGTATTTTGTTGAAAATTCATCTTTCCGATTAGAAAAATAATCCTGTTTGTTGAAAATTATTCTTTTTGGCCAAAATTTTAACTTTTTGGTTGAAAATGTTTTTGTTTTTGTTAAAAATTTATTTTTTCATCTGAAAATTTAACTATTTGATTTTTGGCTGAAAATTCATCCGTAACACGTTGAAAATTGAACTGTGTGGTTGTGTTGTAAATGTATGTATTTTTTTGAAAATTCATCTTTTTGATTAGAAAAATAATCTTGTTTGTTGAAAAATTTTCCTTTTTGGTTGAGAATTTGACTATTTGTTTAAAAATTCGTCTTTTTTGGTTGAATTTAACTGGTTGAAATTTTGTTTAAAAATCAATTCTTCAAAGACGATTTCATTTTCCCTTAAAAAAAAAAGATTTTCTACTTAAAAATTCAACTATATAGTTCAAAATTCATATTTCTTGATTGAAAATTTATCTGTTTGTTGAGAATTCAACTTTTTTAATAAATTATTTTTTCGATAAATTCAACTGGTTGAAAATTCCTCCTTTTTTCTCCAAAATTTAACTATTTGGTAGAAAATTTAAAGTTGAAAAAAAATTCGCCTTTTTGTCTTTAAAGTTGAAAAATTTTGTTTGGTTGAAATTTCAACTTAAAAAATTTTTTTTTAGTAAAACTCGAGTTTTTTTATCTGAAAATTTAACTATTCCATTTTTGGTTGGAAATTTATCCTTTGCAAGTTGGAAATTCTACTATTTGGTTAAAAATTCAACTTTTCTGGTTGAAAAGTCAACTTTCTTTCTGAAAAATTCCTCTTTTTGGCTTGAACATTTAATAATTTGATTAAAATATTCTTTTTATTGGAAAATATTTTTTGATTGTAAAATCAAGCAATTCGTTGGAAAGCCGTCTTTTCTGGATCAAGTCAATTGTTACTAATTTTAATTAAAAATCTTTATTGGGCTGAAATATCAGCCATTACACTTTTCCTTGGATAACCATCCTTTTTGGTTGCAGATTCATAATTTAAGTTGAAAATTCGTCTTTGAAATTTGAAATAAGATGAATTTGAAGCGTTTTAATTTGAATTTAATATTATAACATACATTAATTTTATTTAAAAGAGTATTTTTTTGATTTTCAACTTCAAAATAAATGTACCTTTTTAGTTTGTGATTCTCAAAAACAATTCGAAATCTTGTAAAATAAAGTAAAATTTTTCGATATTAAAAGTTTCAGGAGAATCTTCAAATTTTAGAATGAAAAAAAGGGGAAAAGGGAAAAAAGCGGATTTGGTAAAAATGAAAATGGACTCTGATCCCTGATGAATTCAATGATGATTATTATTCACTTAAAACAAGATGTGAAAACCCGAAATAAAAAATGTTCATCACTTGCCTAACAAATCAATAATTTTGATTCAATTTAAGAATTTTAAATTAGATTAAAATAAAATTCAAAATCCTATTTAACGTCCAATACTCAAGTCAATGTATAGAATTCCCGAAAATAAAAACAAGAATCCAACGACCAAATTTGGACAACCACCATAAAATGCTCCTATTGTAATTTGAAAAAAAAAAAATTCCTAAAAAAAAAGAATTTCCTTTTTCCTTGGACAAGAAATGAAAAAGAGGAAAGAAAAATGAGAAGACAACCAAGCAAATCCCCTTCTTTCTATTTTTTTATTTGTATTATTATCAAACCACAACACAAAAACATTCATAATATTTACGAAATAAAATAAAAATAATAATAAATAATATAATAATAATATTAATGTATATAATATAATAATATATAATAATAATGAATAATAATAAAATAAAAAAGACGAAAGGAATAAAAAAAAAGAAGGAAGGGGATTTGGTTGGTTTCCCTCTCATTTTTCTCTCCTCTTTTTTATTTTTTGTCCAAGGAAAAAGGAAATTCTTTTTTTTTTTTAGGAATTTTTTTTTTTAATTACAATAGGAGCATTTTATGGTGGTTATCCAAATTTGGACTTAGGATTCTTGTTTTTATTTTCAGGAATCCTATACATTATCAATAATTTTGCTTGTCCTTTCATCGCCGACCAAACAAAAATTTCCAATTTTTCCTTCTGTTAACTAAACGCCACATACCTCCATTCTGATTTACCACATTCATTAAAATTTTATTATGCAATCGGCACATTCCCACGTGTTGGTTAGCCCATTGAAATTATACGAGCTTTATCATCGGCAACAAATGCTCGTAAAGCAATGCTTTGATGCAATGAATTTCAACGCAGGTTGGCTCTATGAAACGCAATCAAAAACTAATATCAGATGAAGGTTGTGTATACTTCCACCTATGCTCTGCAAAGTCGACGTCGTGTATTTTCTGCCATGTTACTCTATAGATACTAGACCGATCACTCATGAGGTCCCTTATGAAATGAACTTTTCATATATTGCTGGAAAGTACACCATACAGCGAATTTGACTTCGGTAGCACTCTCGACCCACTTTCGAATAAATTAATGAGAGATCATTTGAGAATTCCAATTGGCACTCGATAAGAAGCTGCCTTTGGCATCCTCACCTTTTCCTTCAAACACTACTATTTTTGTTTTATTTACGTTAATTTTGAGGCCCATGTTCTTCAAGCTTGTATTTAGTTTGTTCAACATTATTTGCAAGTCTTCGACTGATTCTGCTATGACAATCTTGTCATCTGCGAAAGCTAACCCACGTACCTTCACTGTCTCGAGATCTACACCTTCTTCGTCGAAGAGGGACATTCTTAGCCACTTGTCCATAAATGTGATAATTGTTATTCAATATAAGAAGAAAATTATCCTGTCGATAGAACTTTTCAGGCCTTTATAAAAGTTACAATCTCTTTCTTATTGAAAGCTAAATTCAACACAAAATTTTCGAAAAATATACGCATAATTTACTCTAAGAAAAATATTTTCTCCCTTATATATTCTGCTATATTTAATTATATATATATATATATATTTATTCATATTCTGATATAATTCAAAATAATTTGATACAATGTTGAAGAATTCAAAACGAGTTTGAAACACTTCAAGACGAATTAAACACAGAACTGAATAGAATTAATTTAACAAAATAATTACAAAACATATTAACATTTTAAATACGCCAAAAGCACATATTTTCATTATCATAAAATATATACAACAATATCACATCAACTCATGAAATCAAAATTTCTCCTTTTAACAAATCATAAGCTCATAAATTTATAATCTCATATTCTCATAATCACGTGTGCGTCACAAAATTTGATCCAGAATCCTGTAGCAAAACAAAATTATTTATATTATATGTCCATAATGTTAAGTCATGATTTACAAAATTTATAAACAAAAATTTATTATTATATATATATATATATATATATATATATATATATATATACACGTGATTAATACATTAAAGTAAAACATTATTTATAAAGATAAATATTTCGTTGAAAATTCGTCTTTTTGGTAGGCAATCAATCTTCTTGGTTGAAAATTCATCTTTTTGATTGAGAACCAAACTATTTGATTGAAAATTCCTTTTATTTTTTTGATGAAAATTAAATTCTTTAACTGAAGATTTAACTATCCCATTTTTTGCCTAAAACTGACATTTTCAATTGAAAACCGACCTTTTTTGGTTTGGTATCAAATTCATCTGTCTTGGTTCAAAATTTCAACAACTTTGTGGAAATTTTCATTTTTTTTTTGGTTAAATATTAATTTTTTTATGAAAAATGAACTATCCCATTTTTGGTTGAAAATTAATATTTTGAATTGAAACTTTATCTTTCTCAGTTGAAAATTCAACTGTTTGTTTGAAAATTCACGTAGTTTGTTGCAAATTCGTGTTTCTTGTCAGAAAATCATACTTCTTGGTTAAAAATTCACCTTTTTTATTGAGGATTCAGCTATTTTGTTCAAAATTGATATTTTTAATTAAAAATTGATCTTTCCTGGTTGAAAATTCAATTATTTATTTGAAAAATTGTCTTTATGGCAGGAAACTAATCTTTTTTGTTGGAAATTTATTTATTTTTTGTTAAAAAATCAACTATTTGATATCAAATCCATCCGTTTTGGTTAGAAGTTCAACTTTTTTTTAAAATTCAATTGTTTCATTTGAATATTAATTTTTTAAACTGAAAACTGAACTATCCCATTATTTGAAAAAAATTAATATTTTTCATTTGAAAATTGATCTGAAATATAGCAGCCTAACCTCAAAGGAGTCGGCCTCATTCAAAAAGAGGAAAACAAATTCATTATGACTTTACTTGAAATGGATATTGCAGTACATTACAAATTCGAAGCCGTTCGAGAAAAATGTATTTTAAAACAACCTTATATGAAAAAAAAAATTTTAATAATTACAAATTGAGTCCTCCAATATTATTATAAAATCCATCGTCAGAAATGTTCTTGATAACAATAATCCATACAACAAGTCTGAAATATTTTAACAAAAAATAGATTTGTAGAATTTTCAAATGAAAAGAAATAAACTTTAAACATAAAAATATAAGTTTTTATAACCAATTTTCAATTTAAAAATAAATATTTTCAAGTTAAAAACACGAATGTTCAATGAAGAAGTTGAATTTTTGAAAAAAATTAGATTTCAATAAAATATTTTAATTTTCAACAAAGTAATAAAATTGTTAACCATATATTAAAATTTGATGCCAAAATAAAGGAATTCTCAACTTTTGTTCAGAAGTTCAATTTCTTTATTGAAAATTTCTCTCTTTTTTTAAATTTATCTTTTTTAATTCACAGTTCGTTCTTTTTCCACAATAAATAACCATATAGTAGAATTTGATACCAAAATAAACAAGAAAAGAAATTAAAACTTTAACATTATCTGATATAATATTTCAAATATTAAACATTCTTTATAGTGGTGATTTGTCGCTAGAAATTATTATTTTGAAAAAGAATTAATATAAAATCATAAAGTTTCCAATGAGACATGAAATTTCAAAAAATGGTAGGTTTTGTTAGTTTTTTAAACGCAAATGAACATTTTTTAACTGAAATCATCATCAAGAGTCCAAATTTTCAACCATTTTAGGTTATGTTAGCTTTCTCCTCCAGTGATGGGCATTTTTAATAAAAAACATTAGATTTAAATGAATAAAAAATATTCAACAATTTACGTTTTGTTTTTGTCGTGTTAGCGTTCTTAGCTTTATTTATAAATGACGTCACGCTATTATTTTTTATATTATCCCTCCCCCGTTCCATTAAAAACTGTGTCCATACAGAAAATTCCACAGAATTTACCCTCGCCCCGTGACTGCGTGACCTAAATTATGAATTATTTTTTACCGAAAATTGACATTTTTAAACAAAAATCATTAGATTTTAGAGGCTTTCAATTTTTTAACAATTTTTGGTTAAGTTTCCTTTTTACACCAAAAATTGGTATTTTAAAACAAAAATCTTTGTAGTTCGAACAACATTTGTAATTTTTTAACAGTTTTAGGTAATATTGACGCTTTTCACAGAAAATTGGTATGTTGAGTAAGAAATTCTTCGACTTTTTAGAATATTTACAATTTTTCAACAAATTTAGGTTATGTTAGTGAAATTACTTACTTATAATTGATATTATTAAACAGAAATAATTTTATATTAGAATCCAATGATGCGAAAATTAAACTTTGTATAAAAGGATCATGAGATATAAAAGAAGATTTATAATGTTTTAACAATTTTGGGTGACGTTCACAATTTACATCGAAAATTTGTATTTTTAGAAAACAATCATTGTAAATTGAACAAGATTCAGAATATTTTTCGAATATTTGGATTATGTTATTATTTTTAGTCGGATCTTGGCATTTTCAATTTCAATAAATTATCTTTCAAAGAATATTCACAACTTTTAACAATTTTAGGTTATGTTGGCATTTTACACCATAAATCGGTCTTTTCAGTAAAAAAATAATCAGATATTGAAGAAGATTAAATTTGTTGATTGTATGTTAAGCTAGCTGTTTTTATCGAAAATATCCATATAGATTTCTGAGAAGATTTACAATTTTTCAACAATTTGAGGTTATGTTAACTTTTTTCATCACAAATCGGTTATTTTGAACCAAAATTATTAAATTTAAAAGAAGTTTTACAGTTTACAACAATTTTTTGTTACGTTATGTTAGTATTTTTCGCCAAAAATTGGTATTTTTCGCCAAAAATTGGTATTTTTATGTTAAAAAGTCATTTGAAATACTTAGATTTATTATTTTTGTACATGTTTGATTTTTTTGGCACCAGTTTATATATAAACTTAAAAATTTGATAATAATCTTCATTCATAATAATGAATTATTAACTAATAATATATTTTCCATTATAAAGGTATTCAAAAGAGATAAAATTCTTCTCACCAATTTTAGGTTATTTTCGCCCTTAAATTTTTGGAGAAATTTTAGGTAATGCTTCAACTTTTTACTAGATATTGGTTATTTTAAACAAAAAATATTACAATTAAAACAAGATTTACAATCCTAAGCCATTTTTCGTTATAAGTTATGAAAAATTGAACTGTTTTTTAGAAGATTCATTTTTTTAATTAAAATTTTGTTTTCATATGAAAATTAAACGATTCTATTTTCTTAAATTGATTTTCTAGTTTAAAATTTCAAATATTTGGTCAAAAATGTAAGTCGTATGTTGCAAAATCTCCTTTTTCTGTCGAAAATTAATCTTCTTGATAGAAAGTTAATTTTTTTGATTGAGAATGTAATTATTTAATTGAAAATTCAACTGTTTTGTAGAAAGCTCGTCTTTCTAGTTTGAAAATTCCACTATTTGATGCAAAATTGATGCATTTGGTTGAGAATTTGTCTTTTATTAGAAAAAATTAATCTTCTTGGTTTGAAAATTCTTCATTTTTGGTTCAAAATGAAATTATTTGTTTGAAAATTCAACTGTTTTTAAAAAATTCACCTTTTTGGCTCAAAAGTTTAACAATTTCGTAGAAAATAAAATGTTGTTGTAGAGAATTCGCTTTCCTGAATTAAAAATGACTTTTTTTTCAATAAAAATCAAAGTTTTTCATTTTTGGTTCAAAATATCGGGAGTTGAGTGTATTTTGTTTCTCTTTAGTCTTTTTTAATAAAAGCTTGTAAAAGAACATGACTAAACATTATTTTATTTTTCTGGTCTTCTCATTCCAACCTTCGGGAGAACCTTCACCGTGTCTGAGGAAGATGAGTTTGATCAAGACTAGATGAAAACACTGCATGGGGAATTTGGCAAAGTTCTTAAAATTCGCTTTTCTGAATTAAAAGTGATTTTTTTAAAAATAAAAATAAAATTATTTCATTTTTGGTTCAAAAGTGATCCGTTCTAGATTAGAAATTCAACTATTTGGTTCAAAATTCGTCTTTTTTGGTAGAATATTAATCTTCTTGGTTGCAAATTTAACAATTTGGTTTATATTTATGTTTTTTAATAAAATATTTAATGCTTTCACTTTGATTCATTATAATAAATTAAAAATTTGAAGCTCTTTCGGGTTTGAATTGTGTGCGAAACTAAGAATCTTGCCGACGTCTATATTGGAGAAACCGGGAGAGCGGTGAGCCAACGTGTGAAGGAACATGAGAGTAAATTCAGGCTAAAACATTTCACGCAACCAGCACTAGCTTAGCATCATATCGAAACTGGACATAGCATTTTATTTGAGAAAAAAACCGTCATCCCAAAAACGTACAATATTTTTTCAAGAAAACATAGAGAAGCAATCGAAATCTTAAAAAACCCTAATAACATCAATAGGGACAATTGATATAATACCAATACGATTTGGCTTTCCGTCGTCCCAGGTTTTTAAAAAAAGACTTTTGATTGGCCAATCAATCCACTGCAGGCCATGCCCGAAATCGTTCTTATATCGGGAGTTGAGTGTATTTTGTTTCTCTTCAGTATATTTTAATAAAAGCTTGTAAAAAAACATTACTAAACATTATTTTATTTTTCTGATTTTCTCTTTCCAACCCACCGATAGAACCTTCACCGTGTCTGAGGAAGATGAGTTTGATCAAGACTAGATGAAAACACTACATGGAAAGTTTGGCAAAGTTCTTATCTTCCGCTGACTTTTAATTCACGGGCACGAGTAAATATGTGGATATATAGATATATCTAAGCTGTAAAATATTCATAAAGTACATGATATATTTATATATGTGTATATACATGTGCATGTGTGTGTATATTTCGTATAGTGGCGGCAGAGAAACTCTGTGAAACCACGAAACTGGAGAGGGTTGAACAGTGAAGTTTGAATAATTCAATTAAGAGAGACTCTTATACTGAATTTTCAATTGGATTAATACAAGAACCACCAAACGCGAAAGGCTTTTAGCAAAGTATTATATAATAGAATGAAATTGTCACTCTTGATTTGATGGAGAATAATGGACTTGTTTTCTAGAGCATCAAGTCTATTCAGATACGAAATTCATGGAAACATGAATTAATTCCATTTCGCGATTGCTCTCGAATTATTAACCGCACTTGTGTTGTCATTATCAAGTATTTTCATCGATAGATTCCATTATATTCGGCATGCTTTCAATTTCCCATCAAATAAAAAACGGGTTTTTGCTCGAATAATAGATGCATAAATACATTCAGACTAGGGTGGAACATAAATAATAGCAAAAGCATAAAATCCAAAAATTGAAGGTGCTCTGTAAATAAAAAATTTGTTCCTTTTGAAAAAAAATTATGCAGTATAAATTTGAGCTCAAACCAATAATACCTAGTACTCCCTAATCTTAATGGATGTTTTTCGCAATAATATGATTTTATATAGATTAATTCTAGAATACCAAAAGGTACTTTATTATAGGTTATTCGTTTAGAAATTCTCCATCTAAAGGAAGACTCAAATGTATTGATTATTGGATACAAAATTATATTATTGCAAAAAACACTAACTAAGCTTGATTTTTTTTCAAATTGAATTTCACTGTTGAATTCGCGGTGAAAACTCAAGAAAATAATCCCTTTGACATTTTTTTGTAAAGTCCAAACTAAGGATGGTATTAAGCTGTAAAAGCTTTAATGCCGATGAAGGTGCACTAGGTATTTTTGGTTTAAGCTTCAATTTTTGAAACTTTAGTTTTTTGAAATATTGGACTTAACACTTTTTCTCTTATTCCCTATTTCTCCCGCTTTTTTTTTTAATTCTTCTTTTTTCTTTAATTTTCAAGAAACTTAAACTTTTTCTCGTTGTTCTGCCTAAATTCGAACTGAATCAATAGAACCCAATAACAAAATCCAACTATTTTCGGTGGAAAGTTCATTCTTTTTAATTGAAAAATGTACTATTTTTTTTGTTGGAAATTCATTTCTTCCAATTACAAATTTTCCTATTTTATTCAAAATTCATTTTTCTTCGTTGAAAATTAATTTTCTTGACTAAAAATTTAAACAATCCATTTTTGGCTGAAAACTGATCGTTTTTAGTTGAAGATTCAACTATTGAATTCATCTTTTTTGGTTGAAAATTCGACTACTTGGTTTGAAAGTTGAAAAACCTCGTTAAAGATTCATTATTTTGGTTGAAGATTTCACTATTTTCTTGAAATTAGTTTTCTTTTTTCAAATAATTTTTTCAACTGAAAATTTAAGTATTCCACTTTTGGTTGAAAATTGATCTTTTGATTTGATAATTTGACTATTTGCTTGAAAATTAATGTATTTTATTAGCTGCAGATTCATCCCTTTTATTTGAAAATTCAACCATTTTTTTGAAAACTTCCATTTTTTTGTTTGTGAATCAATTTTTCAAACTGAAAATTCAATTATTCCATTTTTTGTTGAAAAATGATGATTTTTAATTTACAATCCAACTATTTTAATGATAATTAACTTTTTGTCGAGAATTCAAATTTTTAGGTTGAAAATTCTATTATTTTGGTAGAAAATTGAACTATTTGATTGATAATTTAACTGTTTTGTAGAGTATTCGCCTTTTTTTCTTGAACATTCAACAATTTGTTTTGTTTTATTGAAAAAATTCGTCTTCTTTATTTGAAATATCAACCATTACATTGTTCGCTGAGAATGAATTTTTTTGGTTGAATTCATTTGTTTTTTGTTCGAAATTGAAATTGTTTTTGGGTTGAAATATCATTCATTATATTTTTTTATTGAGAATTAATCATTTTTTCAATAAAAAATCAACTAATTAGTTGAAAGTTCAACTTCTTTGTTAGATATTCTTTTTTTCTTGAAGATTCATAATTTTAGTTGAAAATTCATTATTAAAAATATTTTGTTGGAAAGCCAAATTTTTTGGTCGGAAATTAAACTGTTTTGTTGAAAATTTGTCCTTTTGGATTGAAGATTCAAAAAATTGGTTAAAAACTCATCTGTTTTTGGTCGAAGTTTAATCATTTTGGTTAAAAATTCTACTATTTTGTTAAAAAATCGTTTCTCTTAGTTGAATATTAATTTTCTTACTGAAAATTTAAATAATCTATTTTTGGCTAAAAAGTAATCGTTTTTAGTTGCAAATTTAACTACTGAATTTTACATTGAGAATTCATTTTTTTCGGTCGAAAATTCGACTACTTCAAAATTTATGTATTTTGTTGCAGATAATGTTCGTTTTGTAGAAAATTTAACTATTTTGTTGAAAACTCGTTTTTTTCTGTTGAAATTCAAGTTTTCCAGCTGAGAGAAAATTGATCGTTTTTAGTTTAAAATTCAACTATTTTGTTCAAAATCAACTTTTTTGTTAAAAAATTATCTTTTTGGATTTAAAATTCTATTATTTGTGTAAAACATTCAACTATTTGTTTGAAAAATAAGTTTTTGTTACAAAATTCATATTTGAAATTTTATCTTTTTTTATTAAAAAAGCAACTGATTGGTTAAAAATTAATCTATTTGTTTAAAGATTCAAGTATTATATTGAAAGTTCGTGTTTTTTGTTTGAAATATTACCTATTACTTTCTTCGTCAAAAATTCATCTTTTTTGGTAAAATTCAACTACTTGCAATTTAAAATTAAAATCTTTTTTTAGTTAAAATATTGATCATCATATTTTTCCATGAGATTTTTCTTCTTTTGAAAATCTAACTACTCATACTTGTTTCAAAGTAAAACTACTTTGTTAAAAATTGATCTTGTTGTTGAAGATTCATTATTTTAGTTGAAGATTCAACTATTTTGCTGAGAAGACATATTTTTCGGTTGAAGATTTAACTCTTCTGTTAAAATTTTATCCTTTTGAATTGAAAATTCAACTTTCAACTTAAAATATATACCCTTTTGTTTGAAGATTCAACTATTGGGTTAAAAATGAAACTATTTGTGAAGAAATCTTTTTTTGTTTAACAATTCGATAATTTGGTGGAAAATTTAAATATTTTGTTGAAAATGCAATATATTTTCACTTGAAAGTTTAAGCATTTTATATTGAATTCAACATGGTACCTATGAATTATTTTTATTTAAAATGATTTATCCTCCTATTATTCCTCTATATTCGTGAAAAATCACCGTATTTCCTATTTTTGGCTGTGAAATTTATTAAAATATTATGTTTCTATATTTGGTGTTTCATTTTAGGAGTTTATTAAATTGAAATCAAAGAAAAAATTTTAAATCTAAAGAAGTGGGGGGGGGGGGGGGATGGCATGAAGTAATTTTTGAATGGCCCCATATTCTACGAATCGTATTTTTTCGTTATTTGTTAAATAAATATATTTTATTTAGTACGCATGTATTAATAAAATTATTTCTTATCTGTTTCAGGTAAGTTCTCCTATAATCACATAACTCTGTTCATCTGGTTGGTAAGAGAAAATATATTTATTCTGCCATTTCAATTTACAATTTAAAATTTGATTTAAAAAGCTTTCCTTTTGCTTAATAAAATAACGCAACTGCACCTAGAATTCACAAAGAAAATTGTATTACCTTTTTCCACTCTTATCGTATTAAACAATGTAGGAGTTGGCTTTTTGTAAAAATTCTATCTTGAGATTTTTATTTTCATTTTTTAATGCATAAACTTCATGGAAAGGAATAAAATTACTTAAACGAATATACTACAGTTACATTTTTCTTTCTATGGGTAATATTTAAAATAAATCTTAAAAATCGATTATATTAATCATTTTCATAGATTAAGAGTTCTTTCCAAATCATATAAATCAAATGGAATATTTCCATAAGGATATGAGGCCTTGATATCTGAAATCACATATTTACATATATATAAAAACGTAAGGTTAGGGTAAAAAATACAGCTGATTCATCATCCAAATTCAAAAAGTGTGCTTAAATGAGGAGTGAGCGAACAAACCATGATGAATCCATTATTTGAAAAAAATTGAGATTATTGTTTCTGTATGCTTGCAAAATCATCAATTCGATTACTAAACTGATTTTAAAAATGTTCCAATTAAATAATAAATTATTACTAAGGTATAAAATAGATTGAAAAGCGCTTCAAGGATGCATCAGACACAAGATGATAGTATGATTAGCATAATGAATCCAAAATCATATCATAAGATACGTCAAAATAGCCCAAGTCAGTAATTTTATTGAAACAGTTATCTCTTTTTTTTAGAAAAATCCATTTCAGCAAAGGTACGTTCATAATAATTAGGTTCGCTATATGGGGTTTTATGACTTTACAATTTTTTTCGCAATGGTTGATGTTATTTTTGTGTTCTTCTAATCTTCCACGAATAAGGCGTTTTGTTTTACCTAAAAAAATTTTGCCACACTTACAAGTAATTTTATAAACTGCATTGCATTGGTCTAAAGTGTCTAGTTTCTCTTCGCCAAGTTTAATACATTCATTTAATTTTAATTTAATTCTAAAAACGATGCTGATTTTGAATTTTCATAATCTTTTAATATTCTATAAGATGGTAACAAGAAATTGGATGAAGACAATTTCTTGTTTCACAGTGATTATTACATTTTCGTTCTGAATATTTTTGGTGGGGTTTTCCCCCTAAATTCGTCTCAGAAATCCTTTTCTTTATATATTTTTGGAAAAATTCATAAGGATAGTTATTGTACCATAAAAATGTTATAATAATCTGCCAATTATCCAGGTGGAAAGACTTGTCAGAAAAAAGGATAGCAGCATCAACAAGTCTTTCAATGATTCCTATTTTTTTTGGGTAGGGTGATTAGAAAAAAATCTGATAAATCTTTCAAGATATGTCGCTTTTCCTATACCAGTTAGAAATAATACAATTATTGTTATCTTTAATAATTTTTAGGTTCAAAAAACGAATGGATCTGTTGTTTTAAATTTCATAAGTGAATTGCAATCTGCTGTGGGAAGAGTTGAATTGTGATATTACGGAATAAATTTTATCTTCAGGAAGGTATCATCTACGTAACGAGAATAAACCGGAAGTTGCAAACCTAAATTGTCTCAGACATTTGTTTCGAGATTTTGCATTATGATCTCAGACAAAATAGCTGAAAAAGGTGACCACATAGGGGTGCCAAACGTCTGTCTGTAGTACTTGTTATCAAGTTTATGAAAGGTAGGGTCCATTGAGAAATGGATGCCTTCCTTAAATTCATCGAATTGAATTTCAGTATTGTTGTCGATATGTTGCTATCTGTCTTCAATATGTTTGAAGAGGATCCAAAGGCACGTTAGTGAAAAGTGACGAGAAATCGAGGGAAGCCATCGTATGATCATCAGAAATTTTATTTTAGGTTAAAGTGATAAAATCTTGAAAGCTATGACAGGTTTTAATAGAAAATGTGTGAGTGGATAAAGAATCAGAAATAATCTTATCTAGGGGTTTAGCTACAAAATACCTAGGAGTATTGATGGAAGAGACAACAGGTCTGAGAGGTTAGATTTGTTTATGGGCTTTAGGACAACCATAAAATCTGGCGGTATTTGAATTGTCCGTAATAAGATTTCTTCTAACATTAGGACTAAGGAACTTATTTAGCCGCCACTCAGAGATTAGTTTGAATGTCTCTTTTTGCAACTTTTTCAAAGGAACGGAATTCTCGGTTCGTAAGTGTTAGGTTCATTTAGTGAACTATTGAATTTATTAATATATCCTTATCTGTCCTTCACAACATAACGTAATTTAGAAAAAAAATTTGTTCCTCTCCTGTCAATAATAAAACTTTGTTATTCTTTGAAAAATACTCAGTCATTTTGATGTTCTTTGCAATAATTTTGTCGGTATTAGAAATGCTAGTAGTTGATTTTCGGTGTATATAAGTTAGTGATAATAGCTGGTCTCTAATTTCTTCCTGAGCGTTATCTGGAATTTTATTTACGTTGGATTCTAAATCTTTAACATTTTTGGAAACAGGTTGATGTTTTTTAGAAACAAACTTAGAATTAAGCTTGTCACATAAACAAATAACATCTGCTACAGGTTCTGAAATAATAGAATTGGACAAATTGATTAACCAAGGATCGATTATAATAATAATGATTATATAATGATTATAACCATTTCGATTATGTGTTTGTTCTAAACGGGAGTTTCAAACTTTTGTTTTGATTTTGAATATTCAATTTTCCCATTATATTTATCTTTATTAAATTTGAAATCACAACTTAATTTATTTTGGTGTTCAACAATATTTTGTAACATTTGGGAAGGTATAATACAGCCAATCTGGTCCTAACTTTTTCGGACAGGTTAGTTAAGAATTTAAGATGATTGTGAGCTTTTTTGATTTCCAATTTCCGTAGCTGGCGTTGTAGATTAGAATAATAAATGTAGGATTGTTCTTACGTAAATCACTGTAGGAATGTGAGGATCCAACGCGGGAAATGCTGTTATTTATGTTGCGGGGAAAAAGGTTGCATAGCCTACAATCCTTTAGGAATTGTTTTTTCTTGCTGTAGCTCTTCTAAGATCATAATTTATAATAATCCAGTATTTAATAATGCGATAGGCTACAGGACCATAAACAAACTTAGAACTAAACTTCTCACCTAAATAAATAACATCTTCTACATGTTCTGGACTAATTGAATTGGACAAATTGATTAACTAAGGATCGTTATGTTGTAAGGTATTGCTATTATTGTCGTTTTCGATTATGTGTTTGTTCTAATTGGAGTTTCAAACTTTTGTTTTGATTGTACATATTTAATTTTCCTATTAAATTCATCTTTATTTAATATAAAATCACAACCTAATTTATCTTGGTGTTCAAAAACATCTTGTAACATTTTGGCAGCTAATGTGGTCCTAACTTTTTTGAAAAGGTAAGTTAAGAATTCAAGATGATTGTGAGCTTCTTTGATTTCCAGTTTCCGTAGCTGGCGTTGTAGATTAGATTAATTTTAGGTTTGTTTTCACATGAATCACTGTAGAAATGTGCTACAGGAACATAAACAAACTTAGAACTAAACTTCTCACCTAAACAAATAACATCTGCTACATGTTCTGGACTAATAGAATTGGACAAATTGATTAACCAAGGATCTTTATGTTGAAAACTATTGCTATTGTTGTCGTTTTCGATTATGTGTTTGTTCAAAACGGCAGCTCCAAACTTTCGTTCTGATTTCTGTCTTTGATTTCCAGTTTGCTGTAGCTGGTTTGGACATTAGATGTAATAAATTTGAGCTTGTCTTACATAAATTACTGTAGGAATGTAAGGCTCCAACGCGGGAAATGCTGTTATTCATGTTGCGAGGAAAAAGAGTGCATAGCCTACAATCTATTAGGAATTTTGTTTCTTGCTGTAGCTCTTCTAAGATCATCATTCATAATAATCTAGTATTAAGAAGTGCCATCGGCTACAGGACCATAAACAAAATTAGAGCTAAACTTCTCACCTAAACAAATAACATCTGCTACATATTCTGAACTAATTGAATTGGACAAATTGATTAACCAAGGATCTTTATGTTGCAAACTATTGCTATTGTTGTCGTTTTCGATTATGTGTTTGTTCAAAACGAAAGCTCCAAACTTTTTTTCTGATTCTAAATATTGAATTTTCCTATTTAATTTATCTTAATTTGATGTAAAATCACAATTCCATTGGTGTTCAACAACATCTTGTAAGATGTTAGTCTTTGCTTTCCAGTTGCCGTAGCTGGCGTTGTACACCAGATGTAATAAATTCAAGTTTGTTCTTACATAAATCACTGTAGGAATGTAAGGATCCAATGCGGGAAATACTATTATTTATGTTGCGAGGAAAAAGGTTGCATAGCCTACAATCCATTAGGAATTTTTTTTCTTGCTGTAGCTCTTCTAAGATCATCATTTATAATAATCTAGTATTAAGTAGTGCCATCGGCTACAGGACCATAAACAAACTTAGAACTAAACTTCTCACCTAAACAAATAACATCTGCTACATGTTCTGGACTAATTGAATTGGACAAATTGATTAACCAAGGATCGTTATATTGCAAACTATTGCTAGTGTTATCGTTTTCGATTATGTGTTTGTTCAAAACAAGAGCTCCAAACTTTTGTTCTGATTTCTGTCTTTGATTTCCAGTTTGCTGTAGCTGGTTTGGATATTAGATGTAATAAATTTGAGTTTGTCTTACATAAATTACTGTAGGAATGTAAGGCTCCAAGGCGGAAATGCTGTTATTTATGTTGCGAGAAAAAGGTTGCATAGCCTACAATTCATTAGGAATTTTTTTTCTTGCTGTAGCTTTCCTAAGGTCATAATTTGTATCTATCTAGTACTTAGTAGTGCAATAGGCTATAGGACTATAAAAAAAACTTAGCACTAAACTTCTCACCTAAGCAAATAACATCTGCTAGATATTCTGGACAAATAGAATTGGACAAATTGATTAACCAAGGATCGTTTTGTTTCAAACTGTTGCTATTGTTGTCGTTTTCGATTATGTGTTTGTTCATAACGAGAGCTCCAAACTTTTGTTCTGATTCTAAATATTATATTTTCCTATTCAATTTATCTTCATTTTATTTGAAATAACAATTCCATTGGTGTTCAACAACATCTTGTAAGATGTAAGTCTTTGATTTCCAGTTGCCGTAGCTGGCGTTGTACACCAGATGTAATAAATTTAAGTTTGTTCTTACATAAATCACTGTAGGAATGTAAGGCTCGAACGCGGGAAATGCTATTATTTATGTTACCAGGAAAAAGGTTGCATAGTCTACAATCCATCAGGAAATGCTTTTTGCTGTAGTTCTCCTAAGATCATCATTTATATTAATCAAGTATTTGGTAGTGCGATCGGTCACAGGTATACTTATTAGGAACATGGTAAAGTGGAACCCAGTCATATATCAAACGAATTTTGGGATGGTGAATATTCTTTTATTTTTATATCCGAGAATTTTCTTTTTAATTTTAGTTTAAAAATAACAACTAAGTAGTAAACAGGCTCATTATGAAACTAGTTTTTAATATTGCCGCTCATGAAAAATACTACAGTTTGTCTTTAAAACCCAGTAACATTTATCCATTATTCAGATCATGCTGGTATCCATCTTCTACTGGTTTCCCCTATGAGAATGTCAGATATCACCAAGAAAAAAATGAAATCGAAAAATTTCATTTTCTCTAATTCTCAATATCTATATATTCTATCAAATGCATGGGGAGTATCATACAGACATAAGCATAAACCGAGAGAACAGCAAGATGGTAAAAAGACAAGAGAACGAATAAGAAGGGGAAGACCTCTTTATCTCCACCCTCTTTTAGCATTACGACAGTCTTACATTGCCTTGGAATTCATTTCAATGAATTTGCATTCCAAGGGGAGCTTTTTTCCTCCTTTATTATTACGACTTGCGACGATTTTTATTTAATCGCACTCTATAAGTAGCTTCGGAAATGAAGGAAATTATTTTCTTCCTGGAGATTCCACCTTGGAATTCTCTTTTTTTTTTGGTCTGCGTGGAATTTCAAAGTGTAAATATTGACATAGGGGAAATTTGAAGATCTTTCATTTCTTTGTGGTATTTACTTTTTGGTAAAAATAGATGGCATTCTTATGGATATCTTGAAATTCTGGTACATTAATAATGTTTCCTCTTTTGTCCCTTTTTTCAGAAAATTCCTCTTTTTCCTCTTCTCGTTTTGTTTCGTTTAAATGATAACTGAATTAATATAACACAATAAAAAATTCTGGTTTTTTGTTGAAAGTTGATTCTTTGTGGTAGAAAATTAATCTTCTTGGTTGAAAGTTAATCTTTTTTAGTCAAAAATGCAACCGCTTGGTTAAAAATTAATCTTTTTGGTTGACGATTCAACTATTTTTTTGCAAATTTGTACTTGTTGGTTGAATTCAACTGTTTTTCTATTTAAATTAAAAACTTTCTTGGTTAAAATATCAACTATTACAGTTTTTATTAAATTTTGGTTTGTTGAAGATTCCTCATTCTGGTTGAAAACTAAAATATTTAGTTGAAAAATTTTGTTTTAGCTGAGTATTAATTTTTCTTAAATTAAAAATGTAACTATTGCATTCCTAATGAAAAATTGATATTTTTAATTGAAAAATGACCTTTTATTGTTGGAAATTCATGTATTTTGTTGAAAATTCATCTTTCTAGGTAGAAAATTGATTTTCTCCATTACTAATTCATCCTTCTTTGTTATGAATTCAACGGTTTGGTTAAGGATTCTACTTATTTACTATATTAGATCCAATTATTAATTTAATTATTTTGTTAAGAATTAAACTAGTTGTTTAAAAATTCAACTATTTGATTGAAAATTAGATTGTTTGTTAAATATGCATTAATTTGGTTAAAAATTCAACTCTTTTGTTGAAAATTCGTCTTTTGAGCTTGAAAATTCAACAATTTAGTCAAAATTCATTTCTGGTTGAATAGTCATCTTTTTGGCAGAAAATTAATCTTATTGGTGGAAAATTCATCTTTTTGTTCAAAATTTAATTATTTGGTCAAACTTTTCATTGTCTGGTTAAAAACGTATCCCTTTGTGTTCAAAATTCAAGTATTTGATTGAAAGATAAACGAATTTGTTACAAATTTATTTTTGAAGGCTTCACCGCTTTGGTTGAAATTTTAACCATTTGGATGAAAATTTGTTATTTTGTTTTGGTTTTAATTAAATTTTTTCTTTCGAAAAGTTCACTATTCTATTTTTGATTAAAGAATCAGTTATTTTGTTGAAAAAAATAATAATTTGTCGGAAATTTGTTTGTCAAGATTCGCCGTTTTGTTTGAAAATTCAACTATTAAAAAAATTTGGTTTAAAATTAATTTTTTTATCTGAAAATTTAAGTATTTTATTTTTGTTTGAAAATTTATTTACTTTGTTGAAAATTCTTCGTTTGGTAGAAATTAAACTTGTTGGTTAAAAATTCATCTTTGTATGTTAAACATTCAGCTATTTAGTTTAAAATTGAACTATTTTCTTGAATATTTTTTTTTATTTGAAATTTAAACTATTTGGTAGAAAATTAGATTTTTTGTTGAAAATTAATTTCTTTTGTAAAAATGTAACTGTTTCGATAATTTAGTATGACATTCCTATATTTGGTTAAAAATTAATCTTTGTTGGTAAAAAAATAATCTTCTTGGTAGAAAATTCATTTTTTGTTTGAAAATTGATCTTTTTGTGTTGAAAATTTAATTACTTGGTTCAAAGTTGAACTATTTTGTTACAAATTTATTTGTTTTAAGATTCATCGGTTTGATCGAAAATTGAGCTATTTTTTCAATTATTTTTTTTTCGTTAAAAATTCATCAATTTTGGTCAAAAATTAATTTCTCCTGGTCGTAAATGAACTTTCTTGTTGAAAATCTAACTTTTTGGTTATAAAATTTATCTCTTTTAGTAGAAAAGTCATTTTTTTGCTTAAAAATTAATCTTTTTTGGTTGAAAATGAACTTTTTTTTGCTGAAAATTCAATTGTCTTCTAAAAAATTAGTTTTTTTTCAATTGAAGATTTAATTATTTGGTAGAAAATGCAACTGTTTTTGATTGAATTTCAATCATTTTTGTTTAAAGATTCCACTAATTGGCTGAAAATTCAATCATTTGGTTAAAAGGTCAACTGCGTGGTTGAAAATTTTTTTTTCACGACAGAAAGTTAACTCATAGTTGAAAATTCATCTTTTTGGTCTGAATAGGCAACTATTTTATAAAAAATTCCATTTTTAAGCTAGAAAACATAACTATTTTCCTAAATTTTTATTTTTCAGGTAGAAAATTTTTGATAATTCAATATATTTGAACATGAAATCTTAGGAATTTTAGGTGTTTTTTTTTTAAGTGTTTCATATTGACTTTGATATGGTCTCTAAATTAATTTTATTTACAAGAATTAATTCTCATACTATTCCTGTATTTTCTTGGAAAAACATCCTATTTCTCCTCTTTTCCTTGCAAGATTTTGATTGTGACCTGAAAATGTATAGAGCTTCGGAATGAATAGAAAATCTTGTTTGTTTTTAAAATAAAGTACACTATCGCGATGGAAGCTAGAGGAAATTGAGGTAATGATTGGAGACGAGAAAGCCAGACCAAAGTGGAATTTCAGCGAGGCATTGCTTTTTCTGATGGAAAATGACTTTTATGACTCGTACCAATAAATGACAATATTCTCCTTCGATTGGACCAAATTTCTCTATAAATCAAAGGTTACTTACTTCAAGATTGCAGAAAATAAATCCTACTCGCGACAAAAACGTTGATTTATATTGAAAACGAATTCAACTTTAATAAGAAGCGGTTCGATTTGATTTTATGTGCTGAATTTTCAACCTCATTGCACATTCTATCTGCTAAACTTGTAATTGAAAATATCCAGGAATATGAAATTATATACGCTATTTCTAAAGTTTTACGAGGAAACGCCCAGAAGAAACTCTAAAATTTTTTTATGAAAAAATAAAGTTTCTAAAAAAATTACGCTCTAAAAGGGATTTTTTGAACATTTATTTTCTACTTCTTAAACTGTGTAGAGTAATGCAGGGGCCACGAAACTTATTTCAAAATTCACTAATTCTTTTCTGACTAATTTTGTATTTTTCAAAATGTACGTATCTAAATCTAACTGACAATTAGAATTTTTGCACCAAAGTCAAAAAAGAAAATTGAATTCATCAAAATGCAGGGATAAAGTTATAAAAGGGCCAGAGCTGCTAATATCAAAAATATTATTCTTGAAAGGAATAATCAATATTTTGAAAATTGGAGGTCGCGAGATGTGCGTCGCTGATTTGGCTGGGGCTTTTCAGAGTGAAAGTTCATCCAAATCGATTGGGTGCGTATTTTTTCTTTCGATCCAATGGGCCTTGGTTTACGAGATATCGAGGTTTGCGATAAAGCTTCAGTCGAATCAGCGACGCACATCTCGCGAACTCTTCTTGTGAGATAGCTTTGCAAAGTAGTCCTTTTTATTTACTTTGTATATTGAATTGCAAAATGTACGTTTCTAAATATAACTTACTATTATAACTTTCGAACCAGAGAAAAAAAAGAAAATTTAATTAATCAGAATGCAAGCAAAAAATTATAAAAGGGCCAGAGCTGGTAATATCAAAAATATTATTCTTGAAAGCAATAAAAAATAATTTAGAAATTTGAGGTCGCGAGATGTGCGTCGAATATTCAACTTGAGCAATGGGCCTTGGTTTACGAGATTTCGAGGTTTGAGGTAAAGCCCCAGTCGAATCAGCGACGCACATCTCGCGACCTCTTCTTGTAAGATAGCCTGGAAAACTAGTCGTGTTAATTTACTTTGTATCAACCTCAAATTCCAAAATGTACATTTCTAAATATAACTTATAATTATAACTTCTGAACCGAAGTTAAAGAAGAAAATTGAATTAATCAGAATGCAAGCAAAAAATTATAAAAGGGCTAGAGCTGGTAATATCAAAAATATTATTCTCGAAAGGAATAATGAATAATTTCAAAATTTGAGGTCGCGAGATGTGCGTCGCCTATTCAACTTTGGCAATGGGCCTTGGTTTACGAGATTTCGAGGTTTAATATAAAACTCCAGTCGAATCAGCGACACACATCTTGCGACCTCTTCTTGTAAGATAGCTTTGAAAAGTAGACGTATTTATTTTCTTTGTATCAACCTCGAATTTCAAAATGTACGTTTCTAAATATAACTTACAATTCTAACTTTTGAACCGGATTAAAAAAAGAAAATTGAATTAATCAGAATGCCGGCATAAAATTATAAAAGCGCCAGAGCTGGTCATATACAATTGTTATTTTTGAAAGGAATAATAAATATTTTGAAAATTGGAGGTCGCGAGATGTGCGTCGCCGAGTCTACTGGGGCTTTCCAGGATGAAAGTACATCAAAATCCATTAGGTGCGTATTTTTTCTTCCGATCCAATGGGCCTTAGTTTACGAGATATCGAGGTTTGAGATGAAGCTCCAATCGAATCAGCGACGCACATCTCCCGACATCTTCTTGTAGGATATCTTTAAAAATTAGTCGTGTTTATTCACCTTGTATCAACTTTAAATTCCGGAATGTACGTTTCTTAATATAACTCACATTTATAACTTTTGAGCCGGGGTAAAACATGAAAATTAAATTAATTAGAATGCAGGAAGAAAATAATAAAAAGGCTAGAGAGGCTGGGAATGCTTAAGTTAATAAACAGGGAACAGAAGTACCGGTAGTAAAATGCCCGAAGCTGGTAATATCAATCATATTATTTTTGAAACAAGAATAAATATTTTCAAAATTTCAAATTCAATTTAAAATTTGTTTACGATACTTAAGCAAATGCAATTTTCTGTTTTTGACTCTGTTCCAAATTTCTAAAGTTGGATTTGAAAAGCGACACTTTTGAGTCTGAGATCGATGTGAAAAATATTTGGAATCATCCGTTTTTTTATTGAATTCAACAGTTCTTGGTCTAAAACCAAAATATTTTTTTGCTGAAATACTAACTATTACATTTTTCGTTGAGAATTTCTCTTTTTTAATGGAAATTCAAATACTTCGTTAAAAGTGAAAGTATTTTTTTTTTTTAATTATTTTTTTCGGTAATAATTCACTGTTTTAGTTAAAAAACAATTTTTTGTACAAAAAACTCCTTTATTTTGTTGAAAATTCATTCTTTGTAGTAGAATATTAATCTTCTTTGTTAAAAATTAATATTTTTAGTTGAAAAAAATTGAACTATTCCGTTTTTTGTCTACAATATTGACTTTTTCATAAAAATTTAATCTCCTTGGTTTACAGTTCATCTGTTTGGTCGAAAACTCAACTATTTCGTTAAAAATTTATTTTATATGGTTGAAAATTAATTTTTTTAATGAAAATTCAATTATTTTATTGAAAATTTATCTTTTGTGATTGACAACTAATCTGATTAGTAGAAACTTCATCTTTTTGGTTGAAGATTCATTTATTTGGCTGAAAATTTAACAGTTTGGTAAAAAATTCATTTTTGGGTTAAAGATTCATCATTTTAGTTAAAAATTCATTTATTCAACTGAAAATTTAATTTTTTCATTTTTTTCTGGAAAATGTATCTTTTTTGATAGAAATTTTAATTTAATAGACGTTTAGTTCAAAATTGGATCATTTCGTTTAAGACTTATTTTATTTCTTCGGAAACTAAAAAACAATTGTTTACGAAATTCTTCTTTTTGGCTCGAAACTGCAACAATTTGGTGAAAAATTAAACAATTTTTTTTAAATTCTTTTGTTTTTTGTTTAAAAATGAATTGTCTCGTTAAACGTTCACATTTTCGAGTTCAAAATTCAACTGCTTTCCAAAAAATTCGTTTTTTTTTCTTGTTGAAAATCGACTGTTTGTGAATAAAAATTGAAATATTTTTTGATTGAAATATTACGTTTTTCGTTAATAATTCATCTTTCTTGGTTGCAATAGTATATTGTGCTACAAGTGCGAAAAGTAGGCAGTTCCACACAAGAGTTGCAACTGTCTACTTTCAGCACCTGTTGCACACGATATTTTTTGTAACAAATGCAGGAAATTTTCGATTTGAGAAATAACAAGCATACATTTTTTGGAAATTTATGGTAATTTTTGGAAACTTATGGTAAAATTACCAAAAATTACCGAAAATTTCCGCTGAATTTGTATATTACCGAAAATTTCCAGAAATTCAAGGTATCCAAAGGTTCTTGGAAAAAATCCGAAAATTTCAAAAATTTCGGGAAAATGAAAAATTGATAAATTTCCAAAATTTCCGGAAATTTATGGAAAGTTGCTAAATCATCGGAAATATCAGGTATCCAAAGCTTTTTGGAAAGATTACAAAAATTTCCAGGAATTTATAGAAAATTGCTAAATTTCCGGTAATTTATGGAAAATTGCTAATTTACTGGAAATTTCAGGTAGCCAAAGCTTTTGGGAAGAAATTTAAGAATTTCCGGAAATTTATGGAAAATTGCTGAATTTCCCAAGTTTCCGGAAATTTATGGAAAATTGCTAAATTTCCCAAAATTCCGGAAATTTATGGAAAATTGATAAATCGCCGAAAATTTCAGGTATCCACAAATTTCTAAAATTTTCGGTAATTTATCGGTAATTGATGGTAATTTATCAGTCGTTTATGGTAACTCATCACTTCGAGTTTGTCCAATCACTATTCACTACTCACAATCAGTTTCTCA
Organism: Andricus curvator; assembly: GCA_932195095.1. Classification (NCBI taxonomy): domain Eukaryota; kingdom Metazoa; phylum Arthropoda; class Insecta; order Hymenoptera; family Cynipidae; genus Andricus; species Andricus curvator. Next base: position 477,728 of record CAKNYM010053150.1, on the reverse strand, counting down.
AGCGTCTAATCATAATGAAGTGAGGTTATTATTCCGACAGTCCTGGAAAGTAAATCTGAATCGAAATGCGCAAGCCCAACAGCAGGAAAAAGTAATCTGGCTGGAACTGCGCAAGCGCAGCAGCTAGAAAAAGTAATGTTGCTCAAAGAGCGCAAGCGCAACAGCTAGAAAAAGTCTTTTTATAGCTGCTTTTCACCACGGCTTTGGAATTGGTCACTTCCCGCAAGCAATACATGCCTCGAAAAGCGAACATTTCGTGCATGTGTTACAAAAATTAATTTTTTTTGTTGAAAAGGCAATATTTTTATATGAAATGCTAGGATTATAATCATGTTTTTGATTTGCAACAGCAGAATTGATTCATCTATCGGGTTTAGTTTCTCGATTGAATCGTTAGAAATATACTTGTTTAGAAAATATTTGAAATTGATATCAAAGGAATCTCTCTCAAATTGTCTTCTTTTCTATCGTTTTTAATTCATGTTTTTGATTTAGGGGAATTTCAAAATTCAAGAGGGAAAAGGGGAAAAAAGGGTTTTAGGTAAAAAAAGGGGACAGACTGTGATCCCTGATATATCTAAGTCACGAATAGCTTCTGAAAACGTAAGGCAATGCAATCTGGGTAAGACTGGATCCGCAAAATTTGAATTTCAACCTTAGTTCATCTTATTTCGTAGCCGGAATAGTATTACTGTGGGGGCGCATTTGCGCAATAAGAGATCACTTTGATCTGCACAAACCTCAAGGCATCATACTCCTTATTTTATTTTTGAAGATATAAATATTTTCAGTCACTGCGCTGTTTCAGTTAGAGGCTATTTTTGTCGACACAACCACAAAATCATTCCTTCTGTAGTTATGATTTAACTTCTCAGTAGGTACTTGAAAAAAAAAAGTACAAACAAGCACTTCTACAAACGAGGGTAATCGATTTCCTCACTGCCTCTCTTACTTATTGCCATAAAGGAATATTCCTTCGTGCCTATTGGTTTTTTATTAGGAGACCTTTAGTAGAAGCACCGAAAAATTTTCAAATAAACTAAAAATTATTTCAGACTATATGGAGATATGAATTAAAAATTATATTAATTAATTTTTGCTGAAAAAGGATCTTCTCCTTTGCTTTGCTGGGAATCGAACCTCAGAACTTCCGATTGCCGGTCGGAAAAATGAAAATTTTGAAAATTGACCGGCAATCGGAAGTTCTGAGGTTCGATTCCAAGGGGAGCGAAAGGAGAAGATCTTTTTTCAGAAAAAATTAATGAATATAGCATTTACAAACTTTAAAAGAAAACGAAAATTAAAATTTTAAGCCAAAAAACGCACGATATGAAAAAATTCAAGAAGAGAAAACTGTTGCTCTTTGAAAATCCTACGAAATAATCAAAACAACTTTTTGAATTTTTTTGGAAAATCGAAAATTTTGCTCGAACAAAAAATAGTGAAAAATCAAAAATTCCATTTTGCGGTCAAACTATGCAAGATACGACAAAAGATGAACAAAAAAATGGTTCACTTAAAAAATATCTACAAACTTGTTATTGATCACTTTTTGATAGGACGCGTAGCTTTTGTTTTATTCGAAAAAAAACTACAGAAAAAATTAAACAAAAATTTAAAAAAATGTTCAAATTTGTTTCTCATCATTTTTTGATAGGATGCGTAGTTTTTATTCTAACCGTGAAAAAGCCATTAAAAATAAAAAAATTCAATTTTTGGGAAAACAACGCAAGGTAGGAAAAAAAATTAATGAACAAAAGTTGTACACCCAAAAAATATGTATAGATCTGTTTTTAATCATTTTTTTATGGAACGCGCAGTTTTTGTTTTAATCATAATAAATAACCTTAATAATAAAAAAATGTTTTTTTTTAAAATGACACAAGGTACGAAAAAAAATTAATGGACGAAAGTTGTTCACCCAGAAAGAATCTGCGAATTTTTTATTAACCATTTTTAGATAGAACGAGTTATTAGACCAAAAAAAATCTACAAATTTGTTATAAGCTTTTGTTATAAGAATACATTAGAAATAACAAACTTAACTTTTTGGAAAAAGGACGCAAGTTACAATAACTTTTTATTTAACAAAATTTTTAACCTAAATTGTAAAAATAACATTAAAAATAAACAAATTAAATTTATGGAAAAAAGTTACAATTTGCAATATAATTTTTAATAACATAATTTTTTTTTATAGAATGCAATTTTTTATTCTGGTTTTATTATTTTTGTATTAATCAGGGTTGCCATAAATCAGGTAAAGCCTTGAAATCAGGAAAAAGTGAGGGATTTAAAAAGAAAATGCAAATAAGAATCGAAATCAAAACTAATGGAAATTTGTGTATTTAAAATAATACATGCTTTTCAGAGTGAAAACTTCATTTTCAAAATTCCCTGATTTTTCCTGGACCAATTTTTCATTTTCCCTGACCATTAACATTCAAATACCAGCATTTTGATCTTATAATATTCTTAATATAGGACATTTTATGAGCGGTATAAAACAATATTTGAGATGCGAATTAAAAATTTTTAATCTATTTATTTATTTAAAAAAAAGAGCTTTCTACCATAAAAGATGACTTTTAAACAAAATACTTGAATTCGCAACAAAATAATTAAATTTTCAACAAAATAATTGAATTTCTAACCAAAACAGATAAATTCGCAAAAAAGTAGTTGATATTTCAACAACAACAAAATTAAATTCCATCAAAAAAATGAATTGTAAAACCAAAAATACGAATTTTCAACTAACAATATGAATCTTTAACAAAGAAAATTATTTTTCAACAAAGTGGTTCAACCAAAATCTTCAAAAAAAATAGTTGAATTCTCAAGCAAAGAAGATAAATTTTCAACCATGCAGTTACATTTTCATTAAAGAAAGATGAAATTTCATCTAGAACAGATGAATTTTCAAATAAAAAAGACAAATTTTCAACAACAACAAAATAGTTGAATTTTCATACAAAAAAGATTTCAGTTGACTTTTCAACACCAAAATAGGAATTAGAAGAAGAAGAAGAAAAAATCTGGCTCAGCCCGGATTTGAACCGGGAACGCCACTATCCATGAGTGGAGCGTTAACCAATTACGCCACCGAGATATCATCAGATATTTTCTTATGTTTGTATACGTTATTCAAATTTTATTTGTTTGAAGATATAGTTTTAACATCGAAATTGATATTAATTAAAAATTCAAAAGCTCGAACGTAAACATCTATAAATGGTCTCTGTGGCGTAATTGGTTAACGCTCCACTCATGGATCGTGGCCTTCCAGGTTCAAATCCGGGATGAGGCAGATTTTTTCTTGTTCCTCAAATTGTATTTGTCCGAAGTAATCCTTTTTACATCGAAATTTATATTAATTATAAATCAAAAAGATAAATTTAAATAAAAAAATAGTTTAATTTTTTACCAAAAAAGATTTAAGTTGAATTTTCAACACCGAGCTATAAATTTTAAACAATTTAATAAATAAAAAAAATTTTTCTACGAGAAATTTATATTTTTAAACAATTTGATAAATTAAAAAAAATTTCTACGAGACAGTTATATTTTTAACCGAAAAAGATAACTTTTTAACAAAATTGTGGAATTTTCAACCAAGCAGTTGCTTTATACAAGAATGATGCAATTTCTACTGAAGTAGATGATTTTTCAAATTAAAAAGACAAATTTTCAAAAATATAGTTTGAATTTTCATCCAAAAAAATTTCAATTTTACTTTTTAACATCAAAATATGAGTTTTTAATACAAAGTAAATTTTCTACGAAGACACTTGAATTTTCAACCCAAAAAGACGTATTTTAAAAAAACAGTTGAATTTGAAATCAAAAAGGATGGCTGTTGACCAAAATTCTTGAATTTTCAACAAAACGGTTGCATTTTTATCCAAAAAGATACAATTTATTCTAAAATATATGAATTTATTAATTAGAAAAATAGTTGAATTTTCATCCAAAAAATATTTCAGTTCAATTTTAAATCCCAAAATATGAATTTTAATCAAAAAGTACATTTTTTATGAAAATAGTTGAGTTTTCAACCAAAAAATGAGAATTTTCAACCAAACAGTTGAATTTTCAAACAAAAAAGGTGAATTTTTAACAAAATTGCTAAATTTTGAAATAATAATGAAATTTATAACTAAAAAGATAATCGTCACGAGAAAGAAACTGCGCAAAAAAATAATAACAAAAATATTATATCAGGGTTACCGCGAAATTTTATTTTAAAAATTTCCTAATTTTTTTCTGACCAATTTTTCATTTTCCCTGACTATAAATATTCAAAGACCAGAATATTGAACTCGTAATATTTTTAAATTGTAATTTTTTTAGGAACGAAATGAAACAATTTAAAATTAAAATTGAAAAATGTCAAATTTATTCTGCTTGCTAGTTTTTTAAAGTTATACAAATCCCTTGATTTTTTAGTTGAGATTCAAAGAAAAGAATATGGATTCCGGACAAAAAATGTAGTAGATGATATTTCCATAGAAAAAATTTTTTTTTAATTATAAAAAGTTGATTTTATTCTGGAAAGAATAATCTTTAATAAAATAGTAGAATCCTCAACTATAACATATATATTTATAATCTAGCAGTTACATTTCTATCCAAAAAGGGTGAATTTCAAATCAAGAAGATTAATTTTGTACCAAAAAATTTTTTTTCAATAAAATGCTTAAATTTTCAAATAAAAAATAGCTTTTGGTCGAATTTTCATAAAGAAATTGAATTTTTCACGCGAAAAAATGTGATTTTCATAAAAAATTCAATATTTAACGAAGTACTTGTATTTTATAGCCAAACAGTTGCTTTTTCTATCAAAATGGATGACTTTTGATAAAAAATTTTGAATTTTCAACAAAATAATTGGATGCTCAACCAAATATTGAAATTGTACATAAAAAAAGATGAATTCCATACCAAAAATATAATAGTAGAGTTTTTAACTAAGAAGAACGAGCAATAATATATATATATATTTTTTTTTTTTTGACACTATAATATTTTTTTAGCTGAAATTAAAAAATGTTTTGAATATCTGAGTGCTTTCGAGTGATATAAATACATTAGAAACCAATTTAATCGTTTAGAGGAACCAAAAGAGAAAAAGTATTTTTTTTTTTAAATAGCCATTTTGGTGTTTTGCAAATCATTTCTTTCTGGCTTACTCAGAAAAAATTGATCAGAATAAGGAATGAAAATCTATCTATGAATAAAAACAAATTTAAAAAAATTCAAAAATAAATATCTTTCAACATTGTTCTTGATCTATTTTTCAATCTTTGATCTTCTTGAATTTTTTTCTGATGTAATTTATCAGCAGAAAGTGCCTGATTATTTATTAAACAGATTATTGAAAGGTAGCTAAAAAAATTGTAACTAAAAAATGACTAGAAAACTTGGTAAGGAAAAGGCGTTACTGTTAAAGAGCATTTTCCTTTAATATTCATGAGATACCCATATAATATAAAAAGTTTTCAATAAAAAATTAAAGCCCCTTTTTAAAAAAATTTCCTTTTCTTTATAAAATATCGCCATTTTTAACTAAAATTGTATTAATTCACTATGAAGCTTGTATATATAAAAAAATGACACATTTCGAAGAATATTTTTCAAATTTATTGTTCCTGAATATTGAATCTTGCAATACATCATCTCTTTTATACCCCAATTCAGTCACTAAAAATTTAATTACGTGGTTTTATATATTCGTCGGTATGTAACTGATGAAAAACCAATATCCGGTGGGATATTAAGTTAATTATCATTTTACTTTGCACTGATATAGCATTTTTTAAATATTCAATAACACATCATTATTTTTGATAACTCGATTAAAATTTATTTTTAAATAATTCTTTTCGCTCATTGTGATTTAATAATACGATTATATTTGACGAAGAAAAAACAATTCTCTGGTAGGTTTATTTTTAATGTTAGTTTTGGTTGTTTGTGGTAAGGCGATTATGAATTCAAATAGAAGATTTAATTTTGGAAATGAAAGAAGTTAAAATTAAACGAAACAGATATTTGAAGATTTTCGACTTTGCAAAATGTTAAATTCGAAACTTAATTTGTGTCACTTTCGCATTTCAAATTTGTCTTAATTAGTCAAATTTAAATTATTGGGATTTGTAATGTAGGAATTAATTTTCAAAGAGTATATTTATCTTCGCAAATATTTCGATCACAGTTTAATTAGTTCAATTTTATGCGATTATTATTCTTCAATTATATTTTTCTCTTCCTCTAAAAGTTTATTTATTTCAGGAATATTATTCCAGGCAGGATTGTCCTTTTTACTACTGATGACTAAAATATCAAACATAAACATTTTTCATTTTGCAGTTGGTAATAAATCGACTGGTCCTAATTAAAAAACAATTATTGCTAGTAGACGCAAAACTTAGTTTTTAATAAAAGATTGTATCTGCAAATTCCGAAATTTGCAACTTTCAGAGCTCGGACTTAGAATTTAAATGATAACATTTTTGAGAATTTCGAAACACCACTATTTTACTACTATTTTTCAAAATGTATAACACTAAAAGAAACTATTTTTTATCTATGAAATGGGTCCAAGCTCTGAACTTGTGAATATTAAAAATAATCAATTTCTACTGCGGAACGTAAGAAATTCAAGGAATCTGAACATCATTTAAAACTGAAATAATTTCAAGGTAATTTTATTCATTTGAAAATTATTAATCCTTGAATTATTAATTAGAATTTTCAAAATGAACCCATTTCAATTTTAATTGCAATATTAAAACTTATGGAAGGAAAGAATTGAAAATTTAGCCTTTGACATAAAAATTCAGAATTTTAAAATTTATAGAAATTATTCAATGACTGAGGTATTGATTTCAGATATTGTAATTCTTATATATTTTAATTGTAAGAAACAAAATGGTTAACTTTATAATTTCAAATCGTTTCATTTTCAACAGTTAATTTCAAATTTTTATTTATTCTTGAAATTTTCCAATCGAGTATTTTTCCATTTTAGCTAATGATAATTTTATTTTCCAACTAAAAATCGGACAATTTTAGAGTATCACATTCAAAATAATTTTTTTTTAAATAATACAAAACCGGATTGTTATATTTGGTGCCACTTTTTGAAATTCCACAATTTTAAGCCTTTCAGTTTGAAATTGTTTTTTTAGGTCACTTTGAAATATTCACTATATTAGGACATTTCCAAATAAAAAATAGTCCAATTTTGGATATTCTTTATGCATTCAAATCAAAACTGTTTAATTACAATTTCCAGAGAGACGATATCTGAGGGATCCATGGGATTAAAAAAAATTAAAAGATCCCATAATATTATTTCTACGGAATTTATGGGAATATATGGGGTCTCAGAGGATTTCAGAGAATTAAGTATTTTTAAAGGAATTTTAAAGAAGATTAAAAATTTCAAGGTGTTGTACGGTATTTAAAAAAAAATTATAAGTGAATTTCAAATATAGTGAGAAAATAAAGTTTATTTCAAAATATTTTTTTTTCAAATTAAAGGATACCGTTAAAATTATAAGAAATTTCTACAGATTTCCATGGAAAAAAAAATGGAGAGAGGTTTCGAGTTTTGAATAATTTTAAAGATTTCAATGGATTTCAATATTCCATATTATTTTTCATCATTTTGTTATAGTTTTCTATTATATTTCTTTTTTTTAATCAGATTTTACGGGATTTAAAAGATTTTACCAATTTTGAAGGATTTTTGAAAGATATTACATATTTCAAATCTCTTTACGGGATTTCACTCGAGTTTTATGGAATTAGTAGAAATGTCACTAAATTTGAAGAGTTTTTTTTTATTTCAGTGGACTTCTGTAAGGATTCTACCACATTTAAGTAGTTTTTTAATTTAATTTCAAGAGATTTCATAGAATTTTAAAGAGTTAAGGGTATTGTGAAATATTCCAAGGAATTTCAAGTGCTTCCAAACTTTACATTGTTTAAAATTAATACAGCCTTGCAATTTTTTGAAGCTTCGGAATTTTAGCGTTTTTTATATCTTTCAAATTTAAGCTTTCCAAATTTTCACATCTTTATTCTTTTGCTTCCTCATAGAGGAAGCTTTGTAATGGCAACATTTTTCAAAATTTTTAAATTCATTTAATTAAACCTTCCTTAATTTAAAAGCGTCCAATAAAATGTTCTAAGCAATTGTCCAGATGTGTGTGTGTGTGTGTTTGTGTGGATGTGTGTGTGTGGATGCGTGTGGATCTGAGTGGATGTCAAACTTTTTTGTGAACACGATAACTTGAAAACGGTTGCAGATAAATTGATGAAATTTCGACGGCTCATTCTCCCCATTAATATCTTAAAGCTGACCGGAGGATTTCTGAAAATATTTATTGCATTTTTTTTAGCAGTCAATATTATTTTAAAAATCAGTTTTTTATGGTAAAACTTTTTTCATTAGCATAATTCAAAGTTGATGCAATAACATAAAAGATGTCTTGGTTCGAGACAAATCGATTGACCTATAATATTAATACATTTTATTAAAGAGTAGGGAAGTGATGGAAATTTATATATTTTGAAAGTCGGTTTTTTATAGTAAAACTTTTTTCATTAACATAATTTAAAGTTTATGTGAGAACAGAAAAGATGTGTTGATTTGAGACGAATTGATTGACCTATAATATCAATACTTTTTATTGAAGAGTAAGGAAGCTATGGTAATGCATAATATTT
>CAKNYM010053150.1:420216-459834 GCA_932195095.1 Andricus curvator | reverse complement strand
GGTGAAGTTTGGTGAGGTGACGTGAGGGAAATTGAGGGGTAAGTAGATAAGGGGGAGGTGTAGGGGAAGTATATGGAGGGATAGCAGGTGAATGGAGGGGAAGTAGGAGAAGTTGTGGAAGAGAAGGGGAGAGACGGAATTTAGGAAATGTGAAATATGGATAGAGGAGGGAAAGGGGGTAGTAGGGAAGGGAGTATGCTTATGAGAAATAGTATAGCTAGTAGTGAAAAGTAGAGGAAGTAGGGAGCAAGTAAGTAGTGGAAGGAGAAGTATCGAAAGTGAAGTGGAGGTAAGGGGGTAGTATATGTAGTGAATATGTAGTTGAAGTTTGGTGAGGTGAATTGAGGGCAATTGAGGGATAAGTAGATGAGGGAAAAATATAGGAAGGGAAGGGAAAGAAAGGGTGGGATTGAAGGAGAAGGGAGGGGGAGTAGGTGAAGTGATAGAAGGGGAGAGTGAGTGAATAAATTTATGGGAGGGGAAATACGGGTGAAGGAGGGGAAAAAAGGGTGATTAGGAGAGGGGAAGTATGGGAGATAAAAAATGGAGGTGAAGAGTATGATGAAGTAACCTTATTTTATTTTTTCGCAGAACATATATTGGGGTACCTCATGAAATCCTTTATTTTTATTTTCAAAAATGTTGACACGGAAATTTTTTTCTATTGGCGAGCAAATTATCCCCTAATATCGCCACATTTTTAAAAAGATGTTTAGAGGTCGCTATGGATTTTTTTATGTCGAAAATTTGAATTTTAAATTTTTAAAGTTTTCATTTCTACAATTTTAACCATCCCATCTTGTACAATACAAAAAATTATGTTTTATGGTACAGTGTGAGCCTCAAATTTTGTTTACTAGGAAATAAAATGTCAGGGTGGACCTTAAATTGTGATTTTATGATGAGGTTGAAATTAGGAAGTAAAATTCATCACTAAAATTTTGTTTAATTATAAAAATGTAGGAAAATATTGATTACTTTACTGAAAACAATGCATACTATTCGAAAAAATTAAGCAATACTTGCCCCAAAATTAAAAACTGATTTTTTAAAAAAATTGAAAAATCGGTGAATTTCTGTTGAAGGAAAGTCTGATGTACCTTATTTTTTATATTTGATTCGAACAAAATTTTTCTTGGCTTAAATGTTAACATATAAATAATTTTCTACATTACTTTCCTTTTAATATATAATTTGCATGACATTTTAAAAAGAAGCTTCTTAAAAATTTTAAGAAGTTTCAAGATTATATTTTAAGATAATAATTAATAAGATTCAAAAATATTTCAAATAATTTCCTACAATTTCGAAAAAGAATGTAAAAGGATTTTTTTAAATTCCAAGTTTTTTAAATTACAAAATTCTAGAAAAAATTCAAGTATGTTTAAGAGAAATTTAGAACTCATGAAAAGATTAAAAAATAATTATAACTTTAAAAGATTTAAAAAATTTAAAACATAAATTTTTGAAGATTCTGAACAAAAAAATTAGATGCTTTTTAAGAATATTGAAAAGATTCAAGAGAACAATAAAGTTTTCTCACGATTCATTGGTGAATTTCAAATGAATTTTCATTTTGAATCAATAATTTTAAGGGATTATTTGAAAAAAAATTTTAAGTTGTTTTAAAAGGATCGGGATTATTTTAAGGAGATTTCATTTTTTATAGTTTTTTCGAAAATTAAAAAATAATTGAATTGTTTAAAAAGGTGTTAAGAAGTTTTGAAAACATTTAAAAACTAATTTTAAATTTGAAAAGATTTGGGGAGAGTGGTCCTAAATCGGCACTGTGGGTTAAGCCGGCACCCTCGCATTTCTCAGAGATGGCACACGCAGCTACAGGTGTGTAAATATTTTGAAAAGTTCAATCGATTAAGTGCGTTGGTTGTTGTATTCTGTGTACTTTCGCCTAATGAAGTCGATTTTTCATTCGGATTTGTTTTGTGTGCTTAATAGCATGAAGGGTGTAAACATTCGTAGTGGTCCTGAGTCGGCACCAAACAGGTGGTCCTGAGTCGGCACCTTTTTTTTGTTGCTTTTCATGTTTTTTGTGTGTTATTTTATTTTGTTGTGTTTCAATTCCATGTCACTCGTCTCTTGTTGGTTATTTTAGTTTGGTTGTGTTTAGAATGCATGTTTGCAGGTTATTTTAATGGAGAAATGTTTCGATCCTATATATAAAGTTTGACAATATTCTACATTTTATTTGTGTTGTAAATGGTTGAAATTTGTTCATGTCCTCCTAAAACTTACATAACAATTATGTGCCGACTCAGGAACAGGGGGTGCCGGTTTAGGACCACTATTTTGGGAAATAGCAAAAATCTACTTCTCCACTTTGCGCTGCATTGCGACCACAAAAATCACTCCACGCTGCTTCGAACGACATAGAATTGTAGATAAAGGATCGTGGTACCTAACCAAAGGCAGTGAAGCGCCATCAAACCCTGTTTACTCTCGGTCTTCGAAAAAAAAACTCTTACTGTGCCGACTTAGGACCACTCTCCCCTACTAATAATTCAAATCAATATGAATATTGAAGCTTTTTAAAGGTTTTGAAACGTTTCACGATATTAAAAAAAAAATTCTTAAGATTCCTGAAAAAATGATTTTTTATGTTGAAAAAGTAATTTCAAGAGGTTATTTAAAAAGATTTTAAAATATTTATAAAGATTGCCAATATTGTCAAAAAAGAATCTGGAAGGTTCTGAAGCAATTTTTTTAATTTTGAAAGATTTTTAAAAATTTTATGAATAATGAGATTCTGTTTGAAAGACATTTAGGAATTTCAGAAGTTTTTAAGAGATTAAAAATATTTTATAACTTTGAAAGATTTCCGAAAATTTTTAAAATATTTTTTGATTTCTTCTAAACTTCTACAGGTTCTCAATATCTTTTGAACTGCCTCGGACGTTTCTTAAAATTCTGTGAAATTCTGTAAACAAAAATCATTTAAACCAATTTTTTGAATAATTTTTTGGCTTCGAATTTTCTTATGACTCCTAGGAAATTTATATTTATATAACTTTAAAAATAAATAATGATTTGAATTCAACTGTTCATTTCTTAAATGAAAAACTTTTTGAATTAAAAATCAAATCGATTTGGTAGAAAGATCAACTATTATATTTGTTGTTTCAAAATTCAACTATTTGTTTGAAAATAACCCTTTTTGTTGAAATTTCGATTTGACGTATCTGAAATCTTCAGAAATATTTTTCAATTTTTTCGAGATTGATGATGCTAGTAAATATAAACAAATGGTTCTTTTGTAAAAGAAAACTATTTTTTAATTGTAGGATAGGAATTTTTGATTTTTTTTAATATTAAAAATAGTCTTCCGTATTGTAAGTGAAAATTCCTGAAAATTTCATAATTAAACAATTGTTTTGCGTTGAATTTGATCTTTGAATCTCTTATTTATCATATAATCGCTCATTTAAGGGCGTTGACACCCTCCTTGAACATTTTTTTTCCTAACAAAAAATTTTAAGTCACACGGTATCCTGATGAAAAAATGCCTTCATTTTACATGATGGGGTAGTGAAAAGTGAAGAAATGAAAATTTAAAATCTTTAAAAACTCTAATTGAGGCCATTAATCCGCCATTAACAAAAGCAAGAGTCTCGATTTTGAGTAGGACATTTTTGTTTCTCGCTGCAAGCTAAAGGCTATATTTACGGTATGAATTATTCAATTCAAATTGAAATGCATCCACATAAAATATTCATGCTAAGTGAATTTCAACGTTTCGGTCTTTCCCATTTTCTTACTTGGTGACAGACCTGCTTCAAGAATGAATGCGAAGTGCTTGCTCGGAAATAAGCTTTTTAAGCTCGTTTTCTGGTTCACAGGCATCATTTTTTAGCCACTGATATCAAAAAAAGAACAATTTCATATAGAAAATTTGAAATTTAAACAAGGAGCAGATTTTCCCTAATGTCCGCAGTATTTTTCTACGCTGCGCAGTAGTCACATTGTGAGGAGAAAACAAAACCTCAGGGTCGTGGCTTGAATATTTTTGTTTTATTTTTCAAAAATCGATATAAAAAAAATAAATCTCTAACATAACAAAATGTTTTAAATTGAATTTATTAAAAAAAAAAATATCTCCTTTCGCTCCGCTGGGATTCGAACGCCAGGTCAACTGATTGCCGGTCAGGTGCTCTAACCACTCACCTACTAGAGATTCGGAAGAAGAATCCTTTTTCTGAAACACGCTTTATTTTGCAAGATGTTATGTTCTAATACAGGTCAATTTTTCCTGGGAATCTTCCGATCTCTCTAGTAGCTTAGCGGGTAGAGCACCTGATCGGCAATCATTTCACCTGGCATTCGCATCCCAGCGGAAGAAAAGAAGATCTTTTCTCTGAATAAATTTATTTCAACATTTTTTAAATGTATAGCTCCATCTAGTCTGAAAAGACGTTAAAGATTTCCTGCATCAGAGGAGATAACTTTGATCGATATTTTAGATTTCCATTTTCAAAGTTTGTGAAAAGATTTCTCTTCTGATTGATCGTTACCATCTCCGATGATAATGCAGATTTCTAGTAAAAATTGACTCGTATAAAAACATAACATCATGCAAAATAAAGCGTGTTTCAGAAAAAGGATTCTTCTTCCGATCTCTCTAGTAGCTTAGCGGTGGCCACTTTATAGCGCGAATATAAAACCTCAGGGTCGTGGCTCGAATAGTTTTTTGTTTCAATACTTTCTACAGAATCTTTGATTAAAAATACATTTATATTGTTAAATAATGAATTTATTTATTATTATGATTACATATACATAATTTTTATAAGATATACATATAGAAATAATATAATTAGGATATATATATATATATATATATATATATATATATATATATATATATATGTATGTATGTAACAACAGCCATACAACGCTGAAAAAACCAGTTCTCGTCAGATCACTGAAGTTAAGCAGCGTTGGGCGCGGTTAGCACTTGGATGGGTGACCATTCGAGAAAACTGAGTGCTGTTGGCACATCGTGGGTGTGGTGAGCCCAAACTTGTAGTTATTTACTACAAGTTATCAACCTAGAAACACTACCCGAATCGGGTAGTGTCACGCCTACCCCGAAAGGGAAATGGCTTAATGGTATACATACATACATACATGTATATATATTTGAAAACAGTGGCTTAGCGATGTTCTTGATGCTGTTTTATATCTTGAAATACAAACTTTCTAATTATTTAATAAATCATTATGAACATTGTACATATCTCATGTTAGCAATTTTCGCTGGAAATTAGTATTTTTTTAAAATTAATATAAAATCATAAATTGTCAAAGAAGACTTCAAATTGTCAAATTTTTCATCTTTTGTTATTTTTTTCCGGAAATTACAATTTTTAAACAAAAGTCGTCATCAAGATTTTCAATTTTCAACAATTTTAGGTTATGTTAGTGTTCTACAGTGCAAATTGGTATTTTTAATCAGAAATTATCAGATTTCAAAGAATCAAGCGTTTTGCAAACAAAAATCACTACATTTTGAAGAAGATTCATAGTTTTTTAACAATTTTGGTCACGTTTGCGTTTTACATCAAACAATTATGTTTTAAAACAAAAATCATAATTTCAACAAGAATTAGAATTTTTCACAATTTGGATTATGTTAGTGTTTTTTTTCTTTCGAAATTGGTATTTTTAACAAAAAAAGATTACATTTTAAAGAAGATTCACAACTTTTAACAATTCTAGGTTATGTTAGTCTTTTACAACAAAAATTATTATTTTTAAAGAAAAATTATAATAATTTAATCAAGAATTAGAATCTTTTAACAATTTTTTATTATTTTAGTGTTTGTCGTCGCTAATTGGTATTAAAAAAAGGATTTAGAAGAAAATTAACAAATTTTAACAATTTTAGGTTATGGTAAGATTTTACCCCAAGAGTTGGTATTTTAGAACAAAAATCATTATATTTCGAACAAGATTTGCAATTTTATCATATTTTCAGGTTATATCAATATTTTTCACAAAAAATCGTGTAATTTAAACAAAAATCACTAGATTTCAAAGAAGATTAATAATTTTTCAACAATTTTCTTTACGTTTGCGTTTTACATCAAACAATTATATTCTAAAACAAAATCATAATTTGAAGAAGAATGAGAATTTTTAACAATTTGTATTAGCTTAGTGTTTTTTCTTTGGAAATTGGTATTTTTAACAAGAGAAAATTACATTTCAAAGAAGATTCACAACTTTTAACAATTTTAGGTTATGTTAGTCTTTTACAACAAAAATGATTATTTTTAAACAAAAATTATTATAATTCAATCAAGATTTAGAATCTTTGAACAATTTTTTATTATTTTAGTATTTGTCGTCGCTAATTGATATTAGAAAAAGGATTCAAAAGAAAATTAACAATTTTTGACAATTTTAGGTTATGTTAAGATTTTACCCCAAGAATTGGTATTTTAGAAGAAAAATCATTATATTTCGAACAAGATTTGCTATTTTATCATATTTTAAGGTTATATCAATATTTTTCACAGAAAATCGGTTATTTTAAACACAAATTATTAGATTTCGAAAAAAGTCCTATTCTGAACGATTTTGAATAAAAAATTATTAGATTTCAAAGAATATTTTTAGTTTTCAACACTCTTCCTAGCGGACACGCTCTGTAAATGTTACACAACAAAAATGGAACATCTGTACATAACATTGTTACAATCGTGTGCCATAACTTAAAAATGTGTGTCACTTTAATATACTAATTTACAATTTTCGAACAATTTAAGGTTATTTCAACACTTTTTACCGGAAACGGATATCTAAAAAAATAATTATTTTATTTTGGCGACGATTTACAATTTGAAACAATTTGAAAAAATGCTATGTTAGTGTTTTTCATAGAAAATTAGTACTTTCAATAAAAATTATCATAAAATTCGCAGATTTTTTATTTTGTTGCCGTTTTATATCGGAAATCGGCACTTTTAATGAATAAATCATTGCATTTCAAAAAACGTAACAAATTTGTGAACAGATATAGGTTATGATCGAATTTTTCACTTAAAATTAATACATATTTTAAAGAAGATTCACAATTTCTTAACAATTTTAGGTTATGTTAACATATTTCACCTTGAATTGATGATTTAAACAAAAAATATTAGGTTTAAAAGATTATTATAATGAAAAATTATTAGATTTTAAAGAATATTTACAACAGCAGTAGGTTTTGTTAGTATTTTCAACATAAATTGGTATTTTTGATGAAAAATGTAACCGCCTTCTGAAGATGAGACTTAAATTTTCATCAATAAAAAAAATATTCTCCTTCCTTTTCTATTGTATTAGATCATAATCACCGAAAAAACGGAGGGTACGAAATTTTGCAGCTGTTTGATCAAGTAGGGTAAACGTGACGTGGTTACCCCAATCTGAGGTAAACATTCCGTGGTAAGTCGCAGATATCTCCGGTGGACTCCGCTAGAGGCAGCACTTTACAGGCATTTAACCACGGAATGTTTACCTCAGTTTGGGATAATCAGCTGACTATTACCCTGCGTTAGCGTTATTAATTAATTTAATTAATTACCCTGCAACGTTTCGTACGGCGTTTTGACTGCTACTTGGTTCGTTCCGGCTCACAAAAATTGGAATCTTCCCTTTTGTCAGAACTGCTTGATAGATCGGGCCTTTTGGCATGACTATAAAAACGTGCTTCCTTATATCTATAGTAGAACTTGCTGGTTCATATTTCAGGAAACTTGCAGCACTATAAAATTTGTAATTATCTACATTTATAAGAACCTTATAGGGTTCATGAGTATTAGGTTCATGATTGGGCTTCAAATCTTTTCCTTCGAAAGGTATTTTTGATCCAAAACGAGTGTTCTCATCGTTGTATATATAAATGAAATGATTTTTGGGAGGCCAAGTGTATGGTTTAGGTTTTATCCAGTCGGGTTTTTCGTTATGATCGTATTGCCACACCGTTGTTTTGTAAACGGATTGATCTTCCATTGTTATTTCAACGTACAGAGATGGTCGATTTCCATTTGCACCTAATTTTTTAACAAAAAAATGGACATTTTTGAAGCCCTTGTACACTACTAACTTAAACATAAACATCTAACAATTTTGAACAATATACGAAAAAAGGCGTATAAGCTGTCTGATGATAACAGCAGATAAGGAGGGGTCGAGATTTAGAAAAAAAATCTTGCAAAAGTCAGAGAATTGTTATAACTTTAAATAACTTTCACACGGTTTGCCTCGACTGACTTCAACCCAAAAGCGCTTGCATATGCCGGTTTTTTTCTGAATATACTTCTAGGATACCCTACGATCATTTTGAGCCCAAAAAGAAAAAAATTGCTTGTGCCCTTTTTGAGAAAACTCTT
The DNA here is from genome assembly GCA_932195095.1 of Andricus curvator. Classification (NCBI taxonomy): domain Eukaryota; kingdom Metazoa; phylum Arthropoda; class Insecta; order Hymenoptera; family Cynipidae; genus Andricus; species Andricus curvator. Next base: position 451,438 of record CAKNYM010053150.1, on the reverse strand, counting down.
TTTTGATTTTTTTGAAGAGGTTAATCAACATATTTTAATAAAAATAAGTTAAACGTGAAATTTCATTGGCTCAAACCATTCAGTTTGGCATCCAGAAAAGGGCTACAGGTGCTCAACATCTTATAAGAACTGGAACCCTTCAATATTTTTGAAAAATGGTGAAAAAAGTAGGAAAAAATCATATTATTTAAAATTACCTTATTCCAGTTTAATTATTCCAGAGCAATTCAGGAGAAAGTTGCCACCAGATAGGTTAAGGAGGACCTAATTTTTAGCAAATCTAAAAAAAATAATGCTCTAGCTCTAATCGCATCGAAATTATGGCCTCCTGAATATGATCCTTTTGTAATGAAATTATGTTAATCATCATTTTTTTAAACAAATTAAATACAAAATCAAAATTTTATAAATTTTCGAAATAAAATATCTCGTTTTTAAAAATAAATAAGTTCTTGAGCACTAGACATAATGGAGTCTGTTGACTCAGATTTTAAAGCCGTCTGGATATCATAATATCGGTAATGAAAGTTTTCAGTTCATAATTGAATTAATTAAGTCTTCATTTAATTCAAGCACAAGATACACAATATGATAAAAGGGTTTTTCCATGTCTCATCCTCCAGAAACGAAAGATTAGAAACAAAAATTAAAAAAAAAATTCCATAAAAAAAGTAATTTTCAGGAGGCCATAATTTCGATGCGATTAGAGCTAGAGCATTATTTTTTTCAGATCTGCTTAAATTTAAGTCTTTTTTAAACAACTTACTGGAAAATTTCACCTCAAACGCTGAGGAAATGAATTCTTTTGAAAAACGAGAAATTTTATTTATAAAATTGATTTTTCATTCAAATTATTCGCTTGAAATCCACTTCGTAGGACCATAACTCCCAAACGTTTAGAGATAGAATATTCGATTTCTTTTTCATTTCGCAGAAAATTTCCAGCACTTTAATTCTTGTTAAGGTGTTTGTACATTAGGGTGGTCCAAAACATTTTTTTTCGAATTTTTATGGGGACACCCCCCAAATTTGTTCGAATCCACCCAAAAATAAATCCATTTTTTTTTGTTTTGAAAAAAAAAAATGATATTTAGGGGTGGCGCAAGCCCCACGAAGTTTAACATGTATTTCCCATAAGAAAAAAAGACGTTTTTGTAAATCTTATTCAGAATCCTCAATGTTATCTCAATCGAGTTGAAACTCAACATTTCTCTTCACAATTAGCCATAGAATACGAATAAAATATCACTTTTCAAATATCACCCCCATAAGTCTGTTTTATAGGGGCCCAAAGAAACCCCATAAGTGAAAAAATGGGGTTTGCGAGTTTTTGGCGCTAATTATGATTTTTTTGCGGTTTTTTAATGCAAATTGTTTCTAATACATAAAATATTACTTTATACTGAAAATTAGATATTTTCATGAATTGTTTAAACAATTTATTATACTTATTAATAATATTATAATTGAATATTGCTAGAAAGATGCGGGTTTTTTTTTTAATTTCTGGTTTTTTGTCCACTTTTCATTCGGAGTGAAGTAATAATGAATTCAAGTTAACAAAATAATTGTTTAAACAATTTATTATCATTGTTGATAATATTCTCTTTGCTTAATCGATAGAATGTTGCGGTTTTTTCTGGAATTTTCAACTGTTTGTTTATTTTTTATTAGGCGTGACTTGATAATTAGGTAGATTTAGCAAAAATAATTGTTTAAACAAATTATTATGGTTTATGACTATCTTCATCTATATCGATTGCGCCTGATAGTTGCGGTTTTACGGCAATTTTTACCTTTCTGTCCTTTTTTCACTTAGTGAGGTAATAATTAATTAAAGTTAACAGAAAAGTTGTTTAAAAGATATAATATTGTTTATAACCATCTTTTCTTAGATAAGTGCTAGAAAGTGGCGGTTTTTTCTAAAATCTTTCACTTTGCATCGCCTTTTTATTTATGAACAAGTAATAAGTCAACCACAACAAAAATGATTTTTCGAAAGGTATTGTTGTTTTAAGTGAATAATTTTTGCTCTTTTCCGAATGCTTAAAAAAATTAATTTAAAGAAAAAAAAACTATGTTTATATATTAATTGTTAGTAATTAAGCAGGCGAAGCAAAGTGAAAGATTTTAGAAAAAACCGCCACTTTCTAGCACTTATCTAAGAAAAGATAGTTATAAACAATATTAAATCTTTTAAACAACTTTTCCGTTAACTTTAATTAATTATTACCTTACTAAGTGAAAAAAGGACAGAAAGATAAAAATTGCCGTAAAACCGCAACTAAAAGGCGCAATCGAAATAGATGAAGATATTCATAAACAATAATAATTTGTTTAAACAATTATTTTTGCTAAATCTACTTAATTATCAAGTCACGCCTAATAAAAAATAAACAAACAGTTGAAAATTTCAGAAAAAACCGCAACCTTCTACCGATTAAGCAAAGAGAATATTATCAACAATGATAATAAATTGTTTTAACAATTATTTTGTTAACTTGAATTCATTATTACTTCACTCCCAATTAAAATTAAACAAAAAGACAGAAATTAAAAAAAAAACCCGCATCTTTCTAGCAATATTCAATTATAATATTATTAATAATTATAATAAATTGTTTAAACAATTATTCTGTTCACTTGAATTTATTATTACTTCACTACAGATGAAAATTGGACAAAAAGCAAGAAATTTAAAAAAAATCCGCATCTTTCTAGCATTATTCAAATATAATATTATTAATAATCATGATAAATCGTTCAAACAATCACTATTGTTAACATTGATGAACTATCACTTCCCTCTAATTGAAAGTTGGACAACAAATGGAAAATTTGTGAAAAAACCGCGTCTTTCTAACTCCATTCTATGAGAAAAATTCTAAAAACAATAATAAATTGTTTAAACAATTCATGAAAATATCTCATTTTCAGTATAAAGTAATATTTTATGTATTAGAAACAATTTGCATTAAAAAAACCGCAAAAAAATTATAATTAGCGCCAAAAACTCGCAAAACCCATTTTTTCACTTATGGGGTTTCTTAGGTACCCTATAAAACAGACTTATGGTGCTGGTTTTTGAAAAGTGATATTTTATTCGTATTCTATGGCTAATTGTGAAGAGACGTGTTGAGTTTCAACTCGATTGAGATAATATTGAGGTTTCTGAATAAGATTTACAAAAACGTCTTTTTGTTATGGGAAATACATGTTAAACTTCGTGGGGCTTGCGCCACCCCTAAATATCATTTTTTTTCAAAACAAAAAAAAAATGGATTTATTTTTGGGTGGATTCGAACAAATTTTGGGGTTGTCCCGATGAAAATTAAAAAAAAAAAAAATTTCCAATGCATTTTTGGACCACCCTATTGTACATAGGATGAACTGGAATAAGGCAATTTTCAATAAACAGATTTTTTCCCACTTTTTTCACCATTTTTCAAAAATATTGAAGGGTTTCAGTTCTCGTAACATGTTCAGCATCTGTAGCCCTTTTTTGAAAGCCAAACTGAATGATTTGAGCCAATGAAATTCCACGTTTAAAATTTGGAAAATTAGGGAATTTTTAAAATGAAGTTTTACGGTAACCCTGAAATAATATTCTCATTAGGTAGTATTTGATTTGCCTTGTATTTATATTTATTTTACTTTCTTTTTTGCCAATTCTTTCTCCTGAAGATTATTTTTTTACCTATAAAATTTATTATTTGTTTGAAAATTCAACAGTTTTTTTAAAAAGTCATTCTTTTTGGTTGATGCAACTATTTGGTAGAAGATTCAACAATTTTATTAAAAAGTCATCCTTTTTGGTTGAAAATTCAACTGTTTTGTTGAAAATTCGTCTTTATGGGTTAAAATTTTTTTTTCAATTTCATTTTTTTATTTGAAAATTCATCTGTTTTAGTAGAATTTTCACTCTTCTTGGATAAAAATGCAACTACTTGATTGTTTTGTTGAAAATTCAAGTATCTTTGAAGAAAATTTACTTCTTATTTAAAACTCATATTTCAATGTTGAAAAGTGAAATTAAAATATTTTTTGGATGAAAATTCATTCTTTTTCAAATTTGTCTTTTTGATTTAAAAATTCTTCTGTTTTAGTAAAAATTTCATCTTTCTTGGATAAAAATGCAATACTTTGTTTGAAAATTAATCTTGTTTGCTTCAGGATTTAACTATTTTATTTTAAATTTTTTGTTAAACGACTTTGTTGAGAAATCACTTTTTCGTTGAAGATTCATTATTTTTATTTGAAAATTCATCTCTTTGGTTGAAAGTTTAACTATTTTGTTGAAAATGGGTCTTTGTACATTTTCAGCCTATAATGAGAAGGTATTGGATTTGTGTAAAATCCCCCCCCCCCCCCCGTTTTTGTCAACTGTCCACGTTTTGAGACCCCCTGAACCCAAGGTTCAGGGCACTTTCAAAAGAATTAACGTAATGAATTGAGCTTTGGTATACTCTTTGAGTGTCCTAAAATGAAGGTCAAGTTTGTTAGCCAGCCATTTTAAATAAAAATTCAAAAAGTGAACACATTTTGAAAATTTGTGAGAACACTTTTTTTAATGTTTGAAAATTATATGGACGGATAATAATAGTACTCAAAAAGACGAACAAAATATTCTGATGACTTTTTTTGATAGAACACAAATTACCGAAGTTATAGCATTTACAAAATTCCAACAAACAAACGAAAATGAACATTTTTAGCCAAACAACGTACGATATGAAAAAATTTTTCTTTTTGAACACCCTACAATATTGTCATAAGACTTTTTTTTTAATTTTCTTGAATAATCGAAAATTCACATTTTTATCGCACAAAAAACTAAGGACAAATAAGAAATTCCATTTTGCGGTCAAACTATACAAGATACGAAAAAAGATGAATAGACAAAAATTGTACACTCAAAAAAGATCAACAAATGGGACGCGTAAACATTTTTCTTGATTACTGAAAAATCGTTATTTGTTAAAAATTCATCTTTGTGGTTTTAAAATTCATTTTTAAACGAAATTTCATATTTTTGGTTGAAATATCAACAAAATAATTAGGAAAAATCTGCCTCAGTCCGGATTTGAACCAGGAGCGCCACATGGTTGAACAAATTTGTTAAAAATTCAATTTATTAGTTAAAGATCCATCACTTTGGCAGAAAATTTATCTATTTTATTGAAAATTAATTTTTATTTACTGAAAATCGAACTATTCCATTATTGGTAGGAAATTGATCGTTTTTAGTTAAATTAAAGCTATTAAAGCTATCATTGAGGATATGCCGTTTATTTTAATAGCTACATATATGCCTCCAGATACTACAGTTCAGGAAATCGAATCTTTCTTTGAAGCCACGTCATCTCTATATCCCATCTGGAATTGTAAAACACTAATTGTTGGCGATTTTAATATGCCTAATCTTAAAAATTATGTTACCATGGGGATTGCAGATAGAAAATCATCATTGCTTGTTGCATTTCAAGAACTTCACAATTTAACACAATATAATGATATAGACAACACCAATTACAGATACCTTGATCTTGTTTTGGCAACTTTTCCCTGCGAAGTGTCTTCTAGTGATATCCCTATTCTGCCTGTAGACAAGTATCACCCTCCCCTGTTCTTGCGCTTCGAGTCTCACTTGCCTCAATTATCTTTGAGGCATATAATGCCATTAAACCAAGCTACTAAACGCTATAGGTTCAAAAACAATGATTTTTCTAGTGTCGCTTCTAGTCTTGCCTTGGTTGATTGGTCAACTTTATATTTAGAAAATAACGTTAATGTAGCTCTAGAAAAATTTTACAATATTCTATATGAAATCCTAAACAGGGAGATTGGTACTTGTTCTTCGTCAGGATATACCAATCAATATCCATCCTGGTTTACTAAGAAACATATTCATGACCTACAACTCAAAGAAAAATACAGAAAAAAGTATAAAAGTACTCTCAATGAATACTACCTCAACGCCTTAATGGAACTAAGAGCAGCTACTAAGTCCAATACCCGTATACTGTACGCATCTTATCAGTCGAATATTGAAAATAATATTGTAAACTCACCTTCTACATTTTGGTCGCACATGAATGATTTAAACAGAACATCTAGAATTCCGGGAATAATGCAGTACGAAGGTACTGAGCTCTCTACTCCTCAAGCCATTGTAGATTCTTTCGCACATTTATTTAAAAGCGTTTACAAATCATCTAACTCAGACGTGTGCAATCCTAATAATCCGCGAAATTACCTTGGAGATAGCTTCCAAATACCCCAAGAACAATTATTGTCAAATATGTGCAAATTGCCAAACAAGCTCACTGCCGGCACTGACCTAATTCCTGGAAGTCTAATAAAAAAAAGTGCTGATTTCCTAATCGATCCGATTCATTTGATTTCTAACCTTGCATTATCTACTGGAGTATTTCCTGATCTTTGGAAGAAGGCGCGCATATGTCCAGTCTTTAAAAAAGGAAATAGATCAGAGGTTACAAATTACAGACCAATTGTCATTCTGCCAAATTTTTCAAAGGTCTTGGAGATGTCACTGTGTGATCTTATCTGGCCTTATGTCACACCAATCTTATCCACTTCTCAGCATGGATTTGTCCCACGACGATCTACAACTTCGAACTTGCTATCTTTTGTGCAATTCGTTGAAAATTCTTTGACAAAACATCACCAAGTAGACGTCATATACACGGACATGTCCAAGGCCTTTGACTGCATAAGTCATAGTCTTATTCTTGAAAGAGTAAAAGAACTTGGCGTACCTGGTAAAATTCAAAAATTACTAAATTCCTACTTAGCTGGCCGAGAGCACATAGTACAATACAATGGACATTCATCAGCGCCTTTTATCCCTACCTCCGGGGTCCCTCAGGGCTCTAACCTTGGACCACTGCTATTTATTATATATATAAATGGCGTTGAGGTAGTGTTGAGTGTATTTATTCTTTTCTACGCTGATGATGCTAAACTTTTATATCCTATTGATAATGTAAGAGATTGCATAATATTGCAAAAGAACCTCAACTTATTTGTTAAGTGGTGCGCTGACAACTCACTTGACATCAACGCCTCAAAATGTAAAATAATGTCATTTACACGCAAAACTATGCCTATTTATTTTCAGTATGAGATAGAGGGTTGTGTTCTGGAAAGGGTGAAGTATACGCGAGATCTGGGTATCATAGTTGATGACTCCCTACGTTTCAACATTCACATTGATTACGTAATCAGAGAAGCCAATAGGGCCTTAGGATTTCTAATCAGGTCGTGCCGTTCGTTCAAAAATCCCCTTGCGATTAAGACTTTATTTTATACGATTGTTAGATCTAAACTAGAATACGGAACTGTAATTTGGCAACCATCCGTGAAATACCTCTGTGACTCTATTGATAGATGTCAAAAGAAATTCCTTAAATTTCTTAACTGGAAGGTTAATGGCCAAAGTCTGCCCCCGGGATCAGATTATATCGAGCTCTGTGATAAGTTTGACATGTGTACATTGAAAGATCGTAGAAATGTACAAACTATGATGTTCTTTTTAAAACTAATAAAGGGTTACATTGACTGTCCACATTTATCATCACAAATTCCATGGGCTGTACCCCAATATGATTCTCGTTCAATAACACTACCATTCTACGTCAGAAACTTGGCTCAATGTAAGACACCTATAACTAAAATGTGTGTGTTGACAAATAATTTTTTTAAATCTAATGCGTCGCTTGATTTATTTTATATGTCATTAACTAATCTACGAACTGCTATTGAGGCTTATGTCTAGCCCTACTGATATTTTCTTTAAATAATTATTTCTAAGCTTATTCACCTTCGATTATTGTTATTACTATTCTTACTTAACTCTTAAGATAAGTTATCCTGTAATTGGTCTATGACTGTTGGATAATTAAAAAAATAAAATAAAATAAAATAAAACTCCAGCTTCGTTTAAAATTTATGTATTTTGTTGTTAATTCATATTTTTGGCAGAAAATTAATCTTTTTAATGACATTTTTTTCTACCAGCTTGAAAGTTAAACTACTTTCTTAGAAATTAATTTCATTAGTTGAAAATCCATTTCTTAGGGTCAAAATTAACTTATCTTGTTGAAAATTCGTTTTTTTATGGAAGTTACGTTTTTTACTGAAAATTGAGCCTTCTCATTATTGGTAGAAAATTGATAGTTTTTATTTGAAAATTCAATTATTTGGTTGAAAATCTATATATTTTGGTGTAAATTCATATTTTTGGTAGGAAATTAAACTTCTTGATTGAACATTTAACTGCTGCGTTGAAAGTTGAACTACTTTGTTAAAAATTCATTTTACCAGTTGAAGATTTATCTCTTTGGATGAAAATTTCATGCTTTTTTTAAGATTCATTTTTTTTTATCTACAATTCTGAATTTAAATTAAAATAGTCGAAATTTCAAGCAAAAGGGACGAACTAACAAAAAATAGTTGCATTCTTAACCAAATAGTTGAATTTTTAACCTACCAAGGATGAATTTTCAAACAAATGGTCAAATTTTCAAACGGAAAAGTTTAAACTTCAACCAGAAACAGTTGCATTTCCAACTAAATAGATGAATTTTCAAGCCAAAAAGATTAATTTTTTAAAAGATAGCTGAATTTTCAATCACCAAGGAGTTAAATTTTCAATCAAGATGATTAATTTTCTACCAAAAATGCGAATTCACCTCACAATATATCAATTTTTAACCAAATTGCTAAATTTTTATATAAAAACTCTCAATTTTCTACCACTAATGAAATATTTCAACTTTCAGTAAGAAAATAACTTCCAACAAGAGAAAGAAAAGTTTTTCAACAAACTAGTTTAATTTTCAACCAACGGGTTGGATCTTCAACTGATAAAAATAGTTTTTGACAAAATAGTTCAACTTTTGAACAAGCAGTTAAATTTTTATCAAAAAAGATTGATTTTCTACGAAAAATACGAATTTATAACAAAATATATTAATTTTCAACCAAATAGTTGAATTTTTAACTAAAAACTATCGTTTTTCTACCAATAATGGAATAGTTGAATATACAGTCAAAAAAAATTTTCAACAAGGAAAAAAGAATTTTTAACAAAATAGTTAAATTCTCAGCCACAGATATGGATCTTTAACTAATAAAATTAATTTTTGATAAAGTAGTTCAAGTTTCAAACAAGCAGTGGAATTTTCAATCAAGATGATTAATTTTCTACTAAAAATACAAATCTAGATCAGAATATATGAATTTTTAACCAAATTGCTAAATTTTTAAATAAAAATTGTCAATTTTCTACCATTAATGAAATATTTCAACTTTCAGTAAAAAAATAACTTCCAACAAGAGAAAGGAAAATTTTTCAACAAACTAGTTTAATTTTCAACCAAAGGGTTGGATCTTCAACTGATAAAAATAGTTTTTAACAAAAGAGTTTAACTTTTGAACAAGGAGTTGAATTTTCATGAAAAAGATTAATTTTCGAAGAAAAATACGAATTTATAACAAAATACATCAATTTTCAACCAAATTGTTGAATTTTCAACTAAAAACTATCATTTTTCTACCAATAATAGAATAATCAAATTTTCAGTAAAAAAAAAAATAAGTTTCAACAAGGAAAAAATAATTTTTAACGAAATAGTTAAATTCTCAACGACAGATATGGATCTTTAACTAATAAAATGAATTTTTAATAAAGTAGTTCAAGTTTCAAACAAGCAGTAGAATTTTCAATCAAGATAATTAATTTTCTACCAAAAATACGAATTGGCAACATAATACATAGATTTTCAACCAATAATGGAATAGTTGAATGTTTAGTAAAGAAAATTAATTTTCAACGAAGAAATAACAAATTTACAACAAAATACATACATTTCAAACCAAATTCTTGAATTCTCAACTAAAAATGATCGATTTTCTGCCAATAATGGAATTCTTCAATTGTCAAAAAAAAACAAATTAATTTTCAGTAAAAAGAAATTAATTTTCAATAAGAAAAAACGAATTTTCAGCAAAATATTTAAATTTTTCATCAAAGAAATGGATCTTAACTAATCGAGTGAATTTTAAACAAAGTAGTTAAACTTTTAAGCCAGCAGTTGAATTTCAAATCGAAAAGATTAATTTTCTACCAAAAATACGAATTTACACTAAAATATATCAATATTCAACCAATAATGTAATAGTTAAATTTTCAGTGAGAAGAAATTAATTTTCAACAACGAAAGAACGAATTTTCAGAAAGCAGTTAAATTTTTAACGCAACTAAACAGAAGGATCTTTGACTAATAAAAGAAATTTGTAACCAAGTGGATTAGCTTTCGAAAAAGCAGGTTAAATTTTCAATCAAAAAGATTTGTTTTTTACCAAAAATAGAAATTTATAAAAAATACATAAATTTATGTAACCAAATTGTTGAATTTTCAATTAAAGCGATGAATTTTCTACCAATAATGGAATAGTTGTATTTTCATTTTCAATAAATAGTTTTCAATTTATTTCCCAAAGTTCTCTAAAAATCCCTTGAAATAATTAGAAATCCTACAAAATTTTTAAAAGCCTTTAAAATTTTCAAAATCTTTAGAAATTTTTTGGAGTCTTTGAAAATAGCTACATATCTTTAAAATCTTTTGAAATTCCGTGCATGCATATTTATGTGTTGACCTAATTATTAACATCGGAGTCTATTGCTTCAGTTTAAATTAGAAATTGAAATATCATGTTGCCATCGTGTAAACAACAATTTAAAATTTCGACAGAGAAAATGTTGAATCACGAAAAACATGTTTTTGCGGAATCATTGTTCAAACTGTAAGATATGATTACATGGTATTTTTCTTCAATAACGTGTATGCTATCACGCAAAACAGGAAATCCTTGGGAAATCTATTTTTGTTGACCCAGAATTTTCTGTCTAAAGGCTTCAATTTTTACTTGAGCTTAGCATCATATAAAGCTAATTAAAATAATTTTAGAAATGATATCATGGATAATAAACATTTTTTTAGGAATAATAAAAGACAAGCTCAATTTTCAATTATCTGTAACTTAACAAAAATGGCACTAAGGATTAAGGCCCAGTTGTCGTCAAGAACCCACTATCAAGTGTATCAAAAAAGATATTTTTTTCTGGAATTGTTGCATTATTTAAAGCTAGTTTAAATAAATTTAAAAAATGATATCATGGATAATGAACATTTTTTTATATATAATAAAAAGCAAACTCAATTCTCTATTAATTGAAACTTAACCAAAATGTCATTAAGAAATTTAACTTTTTTTCCAACTTTCAACATTGATAAGCCAGTAATGTACAGCTGTTTATCAGCACAATCTAGTACATTAAATGTAAAAAAATGTATCTTACTTTATTAATAATTATAACAGTGTTACTTGCAAGTTACCTAATAATACTGGATATAATCACAAATTCGCGAAATAATAATAAATAAATACATAAAAAAGGGCTTAAAAATTTTATCAGAAAGTCATCCTTTTGATTCAAAATTCAGCTATTTTGTTGAAAACTCGTCTTTCGGCTTAAAAATTCAACAATTTAATTTAATTTTTTTTTCTTTTTTGACTAAACTTTTTTTTATTCAATTAGTTTGGTTTAACTTCTTAAGTTGAAAATTTAAAGATTTGGTTGAACATTTATGTATTTTGTTATAAATTCATCCTTTTTTATGGAAAATTAATCCCCATGGTTGAAAATTTAACTATTTGGTGAAAAACTTAAGTATTTTGTTGAAAAATCGTCTTTTTGATAGAAAATAAATTTTTCTGTAAAAAATTGCAACTGTTTGGTTGAAAATTTATCTGGTTTAGTTGCGGATTACATTTTTTGTTATTGAATTCGAAAGATTGATTGAAATTCTTCTTCTTTCTTGACTAAATAATTTTTTATGATTCAGAATTCAACTATTTTGTTGAACATTTATCTTTTTGTTTTCAAAATGTATCTCTTTTCATAGAAATTTCCTTTTTTTGTTTAAAAATGCAACTCTCTAGTTAAAATTAAATGTTTTTTGGTTGGGAATTAACTTTTTGGTTAAAAATTCATATTTCTGGGCTTGAAACTTTTTGGTTAAAAATTCACATTTTTGGGTTTAAAATTCAACTATGGGGTAAAAATGAGTATTTTCAGCTGAAAAATTCAAGAATATCGTAGAAAATCCATTAATTTAGTGGAAAATTATACTATTTGTTCATAGGTTTTTGGTTAAAAATTAATTTCCTTGGTTTAAAATGTAACTATTTTTGTTTGTTTGTTTCTCTTTTTGTAGAAATTTGCTATTTTTGTTTAAAAATGCAACTCTCTGTAAAAATTTAATTCGTTTTGTTTGAAAATTAACTTTTTTTCTAAATTCACATTTGTGGGTTGAAAATTCAACTATTTTGTAGAAAATTTGTATTTTTTGGCTCAAAATTTTGAAAATTTGGTTGAAAATTTAATAATCTAGGAAAAAATAATACTATTTACTAATTATTTTTGTTCGTTTGAAACTTCGTTCCTTTTCTTGTTTGTTAAAAATTACCTATTTCAACTAAAAATTTAACTATTCCATTTTTGGTTCAAAATTCATTTTTTTAGTTAAAAATTTGACTATTTAATTAAACATTCATATATTTTGTTAGAAATTCCTCTATTTTGATAGAAAATTTATCCTCTTGGTAGAAAATTTAACTATTTGGTGGAAAATTGAGGTATTTTCTGGAAATTCGTCTTTTTAGTTAAATTTGTCTGTATTTTGTTTCAAATTAAAATCTTCCATGGTTTTATTATGAATTATTACTTTTTTCGAAAAAAATTAATCTTTTCAGGTTGAAAATTCAAATTCTTGGTCGAAAGTTGAACTCCTTTCTTAAATATTCATATTTTTATTCAAAGATTCATAATTTTAGTTGAAAATTCATGTATTGTGTTAAATCTGAACTACTTTTTTGAGAATTATTTTATTTTCTTAAAAGTTAATGCTTTCAACTGTTTTTTAGAAAATTCATTTATTTATTGAGACTTATTTTTTTTAATTGCAATTTAACTATCCTATTTCTAGTTAAAATTTGTTGAAAATTTATCTTTTTTGGTAGAAAATAATTCTTCTTGGCTGAAAATTTTCATATTTGTTTAAAAATGTATATATTTTGTGGAAAATTTGTCTTTTCTAGGAGAAATTTCAATTTTTTGGTTAAAAATTTGACAATTTTGTTGACTTTTTTTTATTGACTAAACAATCTTCTTTAGTTAAAAATCCATCTCTTTGATTCAATTTAACTGTTTCTGATTTTCTTGCTTAATGATTTTTTTTCTTTCATTATGACTTTCTTGATTTAATCTTGAATGATAATTACTTCTAAAAATATTTAATGTTTTCAACCCAATGATTTTTGTTATTTTACAAGATTTTTAAATGTAGCGAAATCGTTTAATAAGTTCAATGAAAGATTTAAAAAATACTCTTCAAGTTTTATATAATACATTTTCAGTCCAGAAAATACTATTGAATTTTTACTGCGCGGATAATCATTATAAGTGTTTATAATTTAGCAATTTTTTATTCATAATTAGACAAATTTCTGAATTATTCATTGTGAATTGATGATATTTAGATATGAAACGTATTTAATTGAAGATTTAAAAAATATAACTATTTAAGATTTGATAATATTTTGCTGTGGAAGACTTCATGAATAAACAATTCAATTGGAAAGTTATTAATTCAACTCATTTACATATGAAAATTTTTAATTGAACAAATTTCAAGTTTACATTAGGAGTTTATATTATATTTATATTTGAGAACTTTTGTAACAAGGTTTTGAAAAAGTGAAAATTTTTGAAGACACATAAGCAATGTTTTCTATAAATAATAATTATATTATTATTCTATACTTACTTTTGAAATAGAGCAGACCAGCGAGTGTAAAGAATAGAATTGCAGCAAAAATATTCATTTTTCAATAAGACAGGGAGAACTGTGTTCTGATTTTAGAAATTTTTTTTTGAGGATGGTCTCGACAATCCCTGTTATATATACTACCTTTCATGGTCCTCATACAACATCAACACTTTATTTAATCTTAAGAAAAAAGTAGGGCGGAACGAGGTATATTGTTGATGCAAGATCTAAAAAATTTCCTTATTTGCTAGACTTTACTCACAGAAGTTTCAGAATAGATTATATTAGATTGCATGCTGAGAAAAAAAAACTAACAATTTAAATTTTTTGTTCTCATCATAATGAGAAGGTATAAGTTTTATGTGAAAAGTGACTATCGCGGATTTCTTTAAATCTCCAGGTTTCGAGACCTCCTGAATCAGAAATTCGTTATCCAGCTATTTTGGATGAAAATTCAAAAAGTTAGAGCATTTTCAATCTTTACGCCTTTTTTCGATAAAAAGAAACTTATCAGAGTTATAGAATTTGAAACATTAAAAAAAAGGGCTTGAAAATTCTCACAATAATTTGAAAATTCGTTAAAATCATTCCAAATACCTCAAAGACTTGAAAATTCTCTCAAATGAGGATAGCTCTTACTATATTTGAAAATTTTCTGAAATACTGTGAAATCCTTCATAAAATATCATAAAACGCCGTGAAAATTTCATGAAATCCTATATTTCTTGAAATCTGAGATTCAAAACTTCTCTTAAATCATGGAAGTCAATTGAAAAACTTTTTATAATATTTTAAACAAAGAAGATCCCAAAAAGAAAAAGAAAAAAAATCTTAAAATTTCTATTTGAAGCATAATTCTTGAAATATAAATGTAATAGTCGAATTTTTTCGAAGAATTATTTTAGTAAACAAAGATCGAAACGTATTCTGAAATAAAAGTCATATTTTCAAATTTAAATTGGTTTTTGATATAAACGATTTTTAGGAACATTATAAGATATTTGAAGAAGTTTCGGGAGATTTTAAAATCTATTAGAATATTTGTAAGGATTTCTGTTCATAACTAAAAGAATTTCAAATTAAAACGTTTAAACATTTCTAACAGAGGCACCCAGAAATTGAACCAACCAAAACTGTTTAATTCAATGTTTTACAATTTGAAATTTTAGCCTTAGAAATTGAATAGTTTAATAATGAAGCATCAAAAATTAATCATTTCGAATTGGCGACATTCAAAATTTTAATTTGAGAATTCCAAATTAAATATATTTGGAAAGGTGAGTTTTCAAAAATTAGGAATTTTGAATATAAAGCCTACAGATATTAATAATTTTAAGAAGAATTCTAAAATTGTAATGGAAACCTTAAAAAATTAACTATTTGAACAATTAATCGTTCAAAATTCAATAATTTATGAAATCGTGAACAATTTAAAAATAAAAGATCAAAATTTTCAAAGTTGCTCTTAAAAACGTAAGTATTTACTGTTTTTAAATTGCGATTCTATTTAAATTTTTAGGTTAAAACGTTTAAAATTATAAAAAAATTAAATTAAAATTCCTTTTTAAATTGCATATTACCACTGAAAATTTTCAAAAAGTGTTCAGATTGGAAAAATTTCAAAACGTTAAAGGTATAATTTGAAACATTGTATATAAAATTAGAAAAAGTTGCAGAATCAAACAATTTTTTAAATTTCAAAATTTAAATATAAAATCTCTTGAAATTCATTATTTGGAACACCATAATGGAGACATTAAAAACTTAATTATTTGAAAATGTAATCGCTGAAAATTCAATATTTAATAAAATCTTGAACTGCAAATTAAAAGTAGAAAATTGTCAAAATTGCTAGTAAAAAATATGCTGTTTTCCGTTCCTAAATCATGATCATTTTCTAATGTGAGCTGCAATATTTAAAATTAAACAATATTAAATTCAAATAATTTTTTTATTTGAACACAGATTATCAAAAATTACAAAAATGAACATTTTTTGGAATCCTGAATGTTTCAAAATTATAAAGTACATGGAAACCTTTGAAAGTTCAAAATTTCAAATTAAAGAATTAAAATTTGAAACGATGATAATAAGAATGATTTTCAATTTACTTAGAATGCTAGATGTCTGAAAAATATCAAGTTTTAAACTATAATCATTCAACGGAACACACCAAATAAAAATATTAATGTTTGGGCGATTTTTAAATTAAAACCTAAACATCTTTTATTGTTTATCTCTTAAGTTATTCTTCTATACCATTCTACAATAAAATTGATGGCACAAATGGAACAAAAACTTTTTTCAACCAAACAAATTTTGGTCAATTCAACAAAATGTTAATTTATTTAAACAATTTTCTTTATTAAATCAACCAAACATTTCATCTACCAGAAGATTTGGTTTAAAAAAAGTGTTATTGGGTCGACCAAATATTTTGTGGCCCATATATATATATCCATATATACCTTATTCTATGGTTCAAACAACAAAAATGTTGTATTATTAAATATTGTACTATTCATTGCACCCGAATTTGAACTTTCATATCTCTTTAATAACTAGTATTATAAGTTTAAATAAAAAATGCATATATTCATAAAAAAATACGTGAAAATACATTTTAAAAAAATGAACATTTTAAGCCAAATAACGCCCGATATGAAAAAAGTCAGAAAATAAAAACTTTGCTTTTTAAAGCCCTACAAAATTATCATAACAACTTTTTGAATTTCCGTGAAAAATCGAAAATTCAAATTTTTATCGCACAAAAAAAATGGAATATCAAAAATTCAACTTTGCGATTAAACTATGCAAGATACAAAAAAAAGATGAAGCAAAAATTGTGCAAACAAAAAAGATCTACAAATTTTATTTTATTCGTAGAAAACAACATAAAAAATAAAGAAATTAAATTTTTGGACAAAGGACACAAGCTATGAAAAAGAAATAATTTGACAAAAGTCATTCGCACAGAAAAAGGCTAAAAATTTGTTATTGAGCATTTTTCTAGGGAAAGTGCAGTTTTGGTTTTAATCGTGAAAAAAATTAAATTTTTGGACTATGAAAAAATAAATCGAAAAAAAGATTCATCAATAATTTTTTGACAGGACGCGTAGTTTTTGTTATAAACGTAAAAAATAACATTAAAAATAAAAAATTGAATTTTTTGAAAAACGACGCAAGCTACAAAAAAAAATTAATGGAAAACAGTTGTTCACCCAAAAGGGTCTACAAATTTTTTATTAATAATTTTTAGATAGGACCAGTAGATTTTTGTTTAGTCGCAAAAAGTAACTTTTGGGTTGAAAATTAGATTATTTTGTAAAAAAGTTGGTTTTTAGGGTAAAAATTCAACTATTTCGTTAAAAATAAACATTTTTGTTGAAAATTTTAATTTTTGTTTTAAAAATTCAATTTTTCTGTAGAAAATTAGTTTATTTTTGGTTAAACATTCAACTTATTTGGTTCAAAATAATATTTTTGTTAAAAATAATATTTTTGTTGAAAATTAATATTTTTGTGTTGAAAAGTCAATTATTTTGGTTGACGATTCAACTATTTTGTTGAAGACTTGACTTTTTTTGTCGAATCCAATCGTTTTTGAATCATGATTAAAATATTTGGTTAAGATATCGACTATTACATTTTTCATTGAGAATTAATCTTTTTTTGGTTGAAAATTCACCTCTTTGGCTGAAAATTGATTTTTTTATACTGCAGACTTAACTATGATTTTTCTTATCTAAAAATTCAACTATTTGGAGAAAAATTAATGTTTTTTGTTGAAATTTCTTTTTTTTTTTTTGTGTAGAAAAGTAAGTCGAACAAAAAGTATCATAATATTTCGGAAATTTATCTTTTTGGTAGGAAATTTAACTTTTTGGTTAAAAATTCAGTTGTTTTGTTGAAAACAGAATATATGTTAACTAGAAATCTTTGGAATTGAAAGCGTTTCAAATGTAATTCAATGTGGCGCCTCCAAAGAAGGCAAAAAAATATTTGAACAGTTTTAAGTTATGATCCCATTTTCACCGGAAATCGGTATATATTTCAAAAAAGAAATTACAATTTACATCATTTTGTATTATCTTATAATAGTGTTGTTCTTATAAAATCGGTATTGATAACGAATATAATTAAATTTCAAATAAGATTTACAATATATGTTAGCATTTTCTTCGAACAATGTTTTTTTTTTTTTTTTAAATCATCAGATTTAAATCCCATGATTTTTTTTCAGAGAATAAAATTTACAAGCTTGAAAAAATTTGAATTGTGTTCGTTTTTTTTCGTCGGAAGTTGACATTTTCATTCACAAACCATCAAGTTTTAGAGACAATTCATAATTGTTAAAAAGTTTTAGATAACGTCGGCGTATTGCATCGAAAAATAATATTTTCAAACAAAATTCATTAGAATTTGAAAAAGATTTAGAATCTCTTAAAAATATTTACTTAGTTTAGCGTTTTTTTCCAGAAACGAAGATTCATTTGAAAAATTTGAATCGATCTGAAGACTTAAAAAGATATTGTCCTTGCTTTTCCATTATTTTAGATAATTATATAAGTACTAAGAAAGAATAAAAATGGTGTATTAACATTAATTTTACATTTCAATTTAAAAATTGCGTGAGAATAAGGTTTACAAGAAGATTTACAATCTTACACAATTTTTCGTTGTATGTTCATGTTAACTTTTGTTGTTGTTGACTTACATAAATGGGAGATTCCAATTTTGTATGACTGCTTTGTAGATCTCGCCTCTCGGACAGAGAACAAAAATGTGACCAGTATTAACAAAACCAGGAACTCCATGCCTAAATTCTTGAAAATTTGCAGCTGATAGAAATGTGTTATTATTTATATTTATATGAGCAACCCAAGGTGTATGTGGTTTTTCACCATGCTTGAGTCCTGGCTCAATAAATGTGAGTCCTAAAAATGTTGTGTAATGAACATTGACTTCTCTGGATATATAAACTTCATACCGCCCAGTAGGAAATTGCATACGAGTTTCAGGATTAGGTTTTATCCAGGTGGGTTCTTGTCTACCTTGTTGTTCCTTGAGAAGATGGTGTAATTTTTGGTAAATGCAGCTATCCTCCATTACTATTTGAACGTAGTTTTCTGGTAAAGATTCTCCACCTGCACCATCTGCTCCTAATTTGGTAACAAAAAATAGACATTTATGAAATTCTTGGACACGAGTAACTTAAACATTGGGGTGGTCCTTACTTTCAAAGAGTTTTAAATCCCGTGTAGAAAATTTTCTATGGCCCAGAATTTAATTAGTGAATATTCAACTGATTTTCATTCCAGTGACTAATCTCAAGTTAATTAGTTCAATTTAACTTCTCATATGCAAAGAATATAAGAAACGAGAAAAAACTAAAAAAAGCTTCAATTCATTTGAACAAAATGTCTAAAAATGTATGTTTAATTATTGTAGGTATTTTTTTATTTTGTTTAGTTTATACTTAGTTAGATTTGAATTTGCCGCGCTTAT
Organism: Andricus curvator; assembly: GCA_932195095.1. Classification (NCBI taxonomy): domain Eukaryota; kingdom Metazoa; phylum Arthropoda; class Insecta; order Hymenoptera; family Cynipidae; genus Andricus; species Andricus curvator. The sequence goes on along the minus strand of CAKNYM010053150.1, from coordinate 432,011 downwards.
CTCGAATGTATTCGATTAGTCTTCCGTTCGATTATTTGGCAACGAAAGGACGAAAGGAAGACAACTTTGCAAAAGTGACGAACAGTAAACAGATAAACCGGTAAAGTCATGTGGATAAATCGGTTTAAATAATTCTCAATTCAAGTCGTTAATCATTTACGCAAAGTTTTTAGACCGGGGTGAGGTGTTCCTATCAAACTAGAATTATCCAGCTCTCTAAGATTTCCGACAGAGAACTTCGAGACAGCGTCGATAACTTTTTGGCATTATAACCTCACTTTTTTATTCTTTGTCGAATTTTCAAACAAAAAAGATCAAAGTTCAATCAAATATTAGAATTTTCAAGAAGAAAAACAAATTTTTCAGAAAGCAGTTGATTCTTGATCAAAAAAGTTCATCTACATCCAAAAAAGCTAACTTTTCTACAATGAAAGCTGATTTTTCAACAAAAGAGTAAAGTCTTTAAGCTGAAAAGTCTAATGTTATAGAAAAGAGTGAGATTAAAATAAATAAATAAATTTTTAACAGAAAAGATCAGTTTCAATAACAAAGATACATTTTTAACAAGCTAGTTGTGTTATCAACCAAAAAGTTGAACTTTCAACAAACAAGAATAATTTTATACTCACAAGTATATGACTTTTCAACAAAATATATGAATTTTTAACAAGATAGTTGAATTATCAACCAAAATGTTGAACTTTCAACCAACAAGAATAATTTTCTACCCAGAAAGACGACTTTCTAACAAAAAATATGAATTTTCTACCAAATCGTTGAATTTTCAACCAATCAGTTAAATTTTCAACAAAACAAATTAATTTTCTACCAAAAAAGGCGACTTTTCAACCAAATTCTTAAATTTCCTACCAAATAGTCGAATTTTTATCTCATAAACTGAAAATGGAATAGTTAAATTTTCAGATAAAAACTTTGATAAAAAATTAACTTTGAGCATAAGTGCTTCAGAATATTTTTCAAAATATTTATATAATGTTTTTTTATTCCTAATTAATTGTTTACTTTTTTATTAAATAAATTATATTTTAATAATATTCTTATAAATAAAAATTAGAAGGGGCCTGTTCGGGGCCAGATCGGGCCTTTCTTATGGATACCCCAGTCAGGCCCTGAACGGATTAGGCGTTTCATTTCGAGTCTGGCCCTAACTAGGATACCCTATTGGGGCCAGATTTTGCCAGATCTGGCCCCGACCAGGGCCACTTCGAAATTTCTGCCTGGGTTGGCGGGAATTTCTTAAAGATAATTCTAATTTTGTGTCGAAACGCGTAATTCGCAAGAGGAATTAAAATTCTGGACTAGAACAAGGGATTTTTCAAACGAATATTAATTCTGAGCTAAAACTGGAAATTTTCAAAAAGAATTAACATTCTGAATGTGAAGAGAGATTTTTAAAAAATAATTCTAATTTTGATTGGAAACGGGTAATTCGCGGAAAGATTTAAAATTCTGGACTAGAACGAGAAATTTTTAAAAAGAATTCTAATTCTGAGTTGAAACGGAATTTTCAAATTTGAACAAATTCTTAGTTGGAACAGGAAATATTCCAATTTCAATCAATTTGGAGCTGAAATTGGAAATTTTCGAAAAAACTTGAAAGTCTGCATTGGAACAGGGCACTTTTGGAAATAAACTTAATTCTCAGTTGAAACGGGTAATTTTTGAAAAGAATTAAAATTATAGATTGGAACAGGGAATTTTTTAACATTAACAGCATCTGAACTAGAATGGGAAATTTCGAAAAGAATTAAAATTCTGGATTAGAGGCGGGAATTTCGCAAAAGAAATTTAATTCTGAGTTGAAACGGGGTATTTTCGAAAAGTATTGAAATTTCGAGTTTTTGGAAAATTCCAATTAAAACGATTTAAAATATGTAATCATTGAAATCTTTTTAAATCTTTAAGCTTAAAATTTTGAATCTTGAATTGAAAAAAATGTTACTGCGCTTCAAATTTTCGAAATCATCAAAATAACTATTTAATTGATATAAAATATCTGAATTATTGCTATAAAACTGAAACTACAAGATAAGAATGACTTAACTATGCCCATTTTTCTTTAAAAATAATAAATTTAACTCTAAATTTAGCTCTAAAATCGTCGGTAAAATTAAAATAAGAATGAAATAAAATTTTGAGGTTATGTCGAAGAAATCTGAATTTCTCATACTTACAATCCTGAATATAATCAATAACTTGGGGTAAAATTTACATACATTTTTTTATTCGTGTAACTTTAATGCAAACTCAAAATATTTAGAAATATACAATTTATAATAAGTTTGCAAATAAATTTCAATTTTGAGGTTCAGTTCAATTCAATTCAATTGAGTTTTCTTCGACATAACCTCAAAATTTTATTTCATTCTTATTTTAATTTTACCGGCGATTTTAGAGCTAAATTTATTATTTTTAAAGAAAAATGGGCATAGTTAAGTAATTCTTATCTTGTAGTTTCAGTTTTATAGCAATAATTCAGATATTTTATATTAATTAAATAGTTATTTTGATGATTTCGAAAATTTGAAGCTCAGTAACATTTTTTTCAATTCAAGATTCAAAATTTTAAGCTTATAGTTTGAAAAGATTTCAATGGTTACATATTTTAAAGCGTTTCAATTGGAATTTTCCAAAAACTTGAAATTTCAATACTTTTCGAAAATACCCCGTTTCAACTCAGAATTAAATTTCTTTAGAGGAATTCCCGGCACCAATCCAGAATTTAAATTCTTCTCTAAATTTCCCGTTCTAGGTCAGACGCTGTTAATATTAAAAAATTCCCTATTCCAATCAAGAATTTTAATTATTTTTGAAAATTACCAGTTTCAACTAAGAATTAAGTTTTTTCTGAAAAATGCCCTGTTCCAATGCAGAATTTTAAGTTTTTTCTCGAAAATTTCCAATTCCAGCTCAAAATTGCTTAAAATTTTAATATTCCCTGTTCCAACTGAGAATTTGTTTAAATTTGAAAATTCCGTTTCAACACAGAATTAGAATTATTTTGAAAAATTCCCTGTTACAGTCCAGGATTTTTAATCTTTTTGAAAATGTCCAATTATAGCTAAAAATTGGTTGAAATTTAAATACTCCCTGTTCCAACTCAAATTTGAAAATTCCGTTTCAACTCAGAATTAGAATTCTTTTTTAAAATTCCCCGTTCTAGCCCAGAATTCTAATTCTTTTCGCGAATTACCCGTTTCCAATAAAAATCAGAATTATTTAAAAAAAATTATTATTATAAAAAAAATTATAAGAAATTATAAATTTCAAAAATGGCTCTTAACGGGAAATTGGTCGGGGCCAGGTCGGGTACCGATCGGATGGCCAGATCGGGCGCCAGATCTGGCTCAGATCGGGCCGTGTGTTTCATCAGCGATCGGGCCCAGGTCCGTTTTCCAGATCTGGGCCAGATTTGCCCTGGTCTGGGTAACATCTAGGGAGGGGGGGGGGGTCGAGCCATTTTGTTAGGATTTGTTACGGTAGGGGGGAGGGGGTCCTTCACTCATGTACGGAATTTTTGCAAATTCGCAAAAACTTTCTTCTGAAGATTATATTTTTAGTTATAAATTTTATTATTTGGTTGAAAATTTAACAATTTTCTTATAGAGACATCATTTTTTTTTGCAAATTCAAATGTTTTGTTAAAAATTCGTCTTTTTGGGTTGATAATTCAACTCTTTTTGGATAATATCAAACTTTTGTTTAAAATTCATATTTTGTTGCTGATAAGTCAACTGAAATATTTTTTTGATGAAAAATATTTTTTTCTGAAAATTTGTCTGTTTAATTTAAAAGTTCATCTTTTTTTAGTAGAAATATTGCATCTTTCTTGGACAAAACTGCAACTATTTGGTTTAAAATTCAACAATTTTGTTGAAAAGTCATACTTTTTGGATGAAAATTCTGCTGTTTTGTTGAAGATTTAACTATTTTGTAAAAAATTTACTTTTTGGTTAAATTTAATATTTTGGTGTTGAAAAGAGAACTGAAATATTTTCTGGGTGAAAATTCAACTATTTTTTTTTTCAAATTTTTTGTTTTCTTTAAATTAAAAATTCATCTGTTTCAAGAGAAATTTCATCTTTCTTGGATAAAAATGCAACTTTTTGGTTGAAAACAAAACTATTTTGTTAAAAAGTCATGCTTTCGGTTGAAAATTCTGCTGTTACTTTTAGTACAAATTTCACCTTTCTTTGATAAAAAGCAACTATTTGGTAGTGAATTCAACTTTGGCTGGAAAATTCAATTTTTTTGTAGAAACTTATTTTTTGTTAAAAAATTCATATTTTGATCTTGAAAAGTCAACTAGAGTCTTTTCTGAATGAAAATTCAACTATTTAAAAAAAATTTGTTTTCTTCTTAAATAAAAATTTATCTGTTTTGAGAGAAACTTCATCTTTTTTGGATAAAAATGCAACTATTGTGTAGAGAATTCAACAATTTTGTTAAAAAGTCATCCGTTTTGGGTAAAAATTCGTCTTTTTGGATTAAAAATTCAATTTTTTTGTAGAAACTTATTTCTTGGTTAAAAATTCATATTTTGATCGTGAAAAGTCAACTCAAATCTTTTTTAACCAAAAATGCAACTTTTTTTTTCAATTTATCTTTTTGATTTATAAATTCATCCGCTTTGGTAGAAATTTCTTTATTTATGAAAATGCAACTTTTTGGTTAAAAATTATTCTTCTTTGCTTGAGTATCCAACTATTTTATTTGAAAGATTTGGTTGAATCACTTTGTTAAGAAATCATTTTTTTTTGTTGAAGAGTTATATTTTTAGTTGAAAATTGATCTCTTTCGTTGCAAGTTTAACTAATTTGTTGAAAATTATTCTTTCCAAATCAAAAATTGAACTACTTGGGTAAAAGTTAAACTTAATTGTTAAAAATTTTTTTTTTATTGAAGGCTTATGTCTTTGGTTAAAAATTTAACTGTTTCGTGGAAAAGTTTTTTTTTTGGTTTAAAAATAATTTTTTAACTGAACATTCAACTTTTCCATTTGTTTAAGATTGATCTTTTTTAGCTGAAAATTCTCCTTTTTTGGTAAAAAAATTAATTTTCTTGGTTTAAAATTTGATTTTTGCTGGGTAAAAATGGATGAGTTTCGTGGAAAAATAATAATTTTTGCTGAATTCATATTTTTCGTTTGTAAATTCAATCTTTCTAGAGAAAATTTGTCTTTTGGCTTGAAGGTTCAAAAATTTAGGTAAAATGTTCTTTTTTTGGTGAAAAATCTTTATTTGTTCAAAATTCCTCTTTTTGGGGTTAAAAACCTTTTTTTAGTATAAATTTCATGTTTTTTGATTGAAATATAAACTATGACACTTTTTGTTGAGAATTTATATTTTTAGGTTGAAAATTCAACTATTATGTTAAAAATTTAATTATTTTATTGAAAATTCAAGTAAAATTATTGTCTGCTGAAAAAATTCAAAGTATGTGTTTTCGTAACAGTCTCTATTTTTTATATCAAATGGTAGAGTTTTCAACTTATAAAGATAAATTTTGAATAAAAAATGAAATAGTTCAATTTTCAACCAAAAATATGAGTTTTCAAACAAGAAGATTAAGTTTCTACTAGAAAGACCAATTTTCAATAAAATACATAAATTTCCAACTAAATATTTGAAGTTTTAACTAAAAAAGGCAAATTTTCTACTCAAAGAAAATTAATTTTCAACAAAATGGTTAGATTTGCAACTAAAAAAATTAATTTTTAACCAAAAATGGAATAGTGAAATTTTCAGATAAAATAATTAAATTTCCAACAATATAGTTCAATTCACAACAATTTTCAACTAGAGTAATCAATCTTCGACCAAAAAAATCACTTTTCCACAAATTAGTTTAACTTTGAACCAAAAAAGATGAGCTCTCAACAAAAAATTGAATATTTGATATTCCAACCAAAAAAGATTCCGAGAGAATGAATTTTAATGTTAAAAAAAACATTCGAACTTCAACAAAAGAGAAGGACTTTGAATAAAATACCTAATTTTTAAGTTCAAAAATTAATTTTTAACTACAAAAAGACAAATTTCCAATAAAATAGTTAAATTTTCATCCAAAGAAATGAATTAGCGCAACTAAAAAAAAAATAAATTTCTAACAAATAAATAAATAGTTCAATTTCCATTTGAAAAAATAATTTTGAACCATCAGTTAAATTTTTAACCGAAAAATGATTTTCCAACCAAAAAGAACAATTGTTAAGCATCAAGAATAATTTTCAACCAGAAAAGAACAATTGTTAAGCATCAAGAATAATTTTCAACCAGAAAAGACGAATTTTCAATAAAAAATTGAGTTTTCATACAAATGGTTCATTTTTAAACTGAAACGGGCGAATTTGTAAGGAAAAATGGGAAGTTAAATTTTCAGTTAATCAATTTTCAACGAAAAAAACTGATTTTCACCAAAATAGTTTATTTTAATCCAAAGAGATGAATCTTCAACAAAGTAAAATGTAATAGTTGATATTTCAACCAAAAAATATTTTTAATTAAAAGCCGTTGAATTCAACCAAAAAGGACGAATTCTCAACAAATCGTGTAATTGTTTATATGAAAAAGATAAGTTTTGAACCAGAAATAAGACAAGAATAAATAAAAGACATATTTTAAACAAAATAGTTAAATTTTCAACCAAAGAGAAGAAATTTCAACCGATAAGAAACAATAATAAATTGTTAAAAAAATTTATTTCAACATCTAATTATCAGTATAAAGTAGTCTTTGATGTATTAGAAACAATTTGCATTAAGAAAACGCAAGCAAAACATAATTAGCGCCAAAAACTCGCGAAACCCATTTTTTCACTTATGGGATTTTTTTGGGACCCTATAAAACAGACTTATGGAGGTGATATTCAAAAAGTAACATTTTATTCGTATTTCATGACTAATTCGAAAGAAAAATGTTGAGTTTCAACTTGATTTAGCTAATATTGAGGATTCGGAATAAAATTTACAAAAACGTCTTTTTTTCTTATGGGAAATACATGTTAAAATCCATGGGGCATGAAGTCAAATATCTAAATATTTAAATTTAAATATCACATCTGAATATTATTTTCTTTCGAATGGATTTATTTTTGTGTGGATTCGAACAAATTTCCGGGCGTTATTCGTGAAAATTCGAAAAAAAAATTCTTGGGCCACCCTGGTGAACATTCTAAAATGAGAAATTTCAGTTTCACACGCTTAGGAGTAACATTTTTTGGGATTAAAAGCTTGTAAATAAAAATTTTCAAATTTTTTATGGCTTTCAATTTGAAAGAAACAAAAATTTCAATTTTTTTCAAAAACTTTGCACATTGGTTCAAAATTACAGAATTGAAGGTTTTGAAAGAGTGAACATGTTTAAAGATATATAAGCAATGTTTGTTATAAATATTAATAATATTATTATTTTATACTTACTTTTGTAATAGAGCAGAAGCGCAAGTGTGAGAAACAGAATCCCAACAAAAATATTCATTTTTTAATAAGACGCAATTATAGAGAACTGTCTGAAGATTTTTTTGTGAAGAAGGTAAATTCCGACCACGTATGCCAAATCTTGTGCTCTCAATTCGATATCATGGCCTACTTTAGTGGGTACACTGTTGACTCACAAAACGTTCGGAAGGTTTTATGGTATAGGAAGTAAAATCAAACAATTAGAATTAACTTCTTTATTTTTAGAATTTCTGTCTTGTCATTGGAAGGCATAATAAAATGCCACGCAGATTCTATATTTTTTTAGAAAAAGAAAAAATTCATTTATTCATTTATTTATTGGAATTCATCTAGGTATTAGGGGGAATTTGGTGAGCTAGAGGGATAACAGTTTTTGGGGGTGTCTTTGAGCATTGGGGAGACTTATTTCAGCAATAAAATTTTGACCCCGCAAATTAGAGTAAATTTAGTGAATTTTTTAGTGAAGGGGTAGAAACTTCAGTGAGTCATTTATGGGGTTGTATACAACTATTTTCTGCTAGAAAATTTTGGATCTATCATGTTTCAGGCAAAAACAATTTCTTTCATTTTCCTTTATCGTAAACGTTGCAAACTTCAATCTCATTAACTTTTGACCATCTGATTTATTATCAGATGAAGGATATATATCCTTCCTAATCTTCCAAAATTGCAGGAAATATGTATTAGAATTTTGTTAGAAATTTTTTATATCTATTGAAATTCCATAAAAATCTTTTGACATGTATTCACCAGTATTGTACAGACCTTTTAAAAATAAAGATCGAAGCACCAACAACTGTTTTACTTTTTACGGTCAAAATAAAAACTACGCGTCCTATCGAAAAATAATTAATTACAAATTGGTAGCTATTTTTGAGGTAAACAACCTTTGTGTATTCATTTTTTTAAGTGTGGGTTTTTTCGAGGATATCAACTTTTAATTTTTTCAGAAACACAGCCGCCATTTTTTTAATTTTTAATCTTTTTTAAATTTTCTAGCGGATTGCAAAAGAAGACAATGAACTCTATTAGAATCAAAAAGAAAATGATGAATTTTTTACTCAGGTCAAAAATGGTAGAGGCTTAAAGGAAAAAATTTAGGTTCTTTGAAAAACAAAGCACAACATTTAAATATGGATAACTTCTTAGGATTTTTTTTTTTTTTTTTTTTTTTTTTGAAAAATATGTATCGCTTAATTTCCTCTAAAAAACAACATACTTCGTCCCCGAGCGATTCTGCAATTTCAAGTGTAGAACCCTGTTGACTATCTTTTGCAATTGTTACTGTCTCCTTATTTTTCTTATGAGATAAATTAAAAGTAAAAGTAGCTCTTCATAATTTTTCAAAATAATTAACATTTTTTATATCTTGTGTCGTTTTTCAAACAAATTAAATCTCTTATTTTTGATAACATTTTTGCACTATCAAACCGAAAACTACCCATCTTACGAAAAAATGGTCAATAACAAATTTATATACCTTTTTTTGATAAAGAATTTTTTTATATAACATTTCCATTGAAGATTTTCAAAATATGGCGACACTTTTTCTAATTTCAGGGGAAAGAAATGTCTGCGAATTTATGATTATTTGAATTTTAAAGTTTATTAAAAAACACCAGTTCTTTCTTTAAAGCTCTATAACTTTTAATATAAATATACTTAAATTTTGTTTCTAAATTTTCCTGATTTTTATCGTCCTCGTTTCTTGCTTAGTAATTCATCTATTTTGGTAGAAAATTCAACTATTTGGTTTAAAAATAACTTTTTCGTTTTGAAAAAATATGTTTGGGTCAGAAATTTGACTATTTGTTTGACAATATCCTTTTTTGTTAAAAATTCAAATCTTTGGGTTAAAAATATGATTGCATTGTAGATAATTCATTTATTTTCGGGTTAAAAATTCAACTAGTTTGGTTAAAGATTAACTTTTTTGTCGAGAATGCAGTTTTTTTGTAGAAAATTCTTTTTTTTCTGGTTAAACATTCAACTAGTTTGGTTAAAAATTATCTTCTTCGCTGTAAATTTATGTTTTGTCTGAAAATTAATTTTTTTCTCAAAAATTTCCATTTTCTCTTTAGAAATTAAATTGTCTAGAAGAAAGTTCGTTCTTTTTGGTTTAAAAGTTCAACTATTTTTGTGAAAAATTAAATTTTTCGTAGAAAATTCAACTCTTTTGTGGAAAATTTATCTTTTTCGCTCGAAAAGTCACATATTTTGGTAAAAAATTCAACTATTTGGTTTAAAACTAACTTTTTAGTTCCAGATTTACATTTTTTGATGAAAAATGTAACTATTTGTTTAAAAATAATCTTTTTTGTTGAAAATTTAAATTTATTTGTTTTTTTTTGGAGGGGGGATTATATATTCAACTAATCTGATTAAAATTAATTTTTTCATTGAAAATTCAACTGTTTTGTTGAGGATTCTTCTTTTTGGGTTGAACATCGATCTACTGGTAGAAAATTGAACTATTTGGATGAAAATTAATTTTTTTTCCTAAAAATTCCAATCTTCAGTTTGAAAATTGAATTATTGAGTGAAAAAATCGGCTTTTTGGTCAAAAAATCAACTATCTACTTTAAAACTGGTTACAAATTTATATTTCTTAGTCAAGAATTCAACTAATTGTTTTAGAGTTAACTTTTTTGTTGAAAATTAAATTTTTTGTAAGAAATTTTTTTTTTTTTTTTGTTTAAACATTGAACTAATTTGGTTTAAAATTCATTTTTTATTGAAAATTAATATTTTTGTGTTGAAAATGCGACTGTTTCATTGAGAATTCGCCTTTTTGAGTAAAAAATTTAACTATTTGGATGCCAATTAACTTTTTTTTAAACTCATATTTTCGACCTGAAAACTGATTTATTTTGTAGAAAATTGGATTATTTCGTTTCAAAATTCATCTATTTTGGTTGACGATTTCTTTATTATGTAGAAGACTCGTCGTTTTTTGACAAATTAAATTGTTTTTGATTTATAATAAAAATATTTTTTGGTTGAAATACAAACTATTACATTTCTCATTGAGAATTCATCTTTTTTTTTTTAACTGATCTTTTTTATCTGGAAATTCAACTATCTGGTGGAAAATTCCTGATTTTTATTAAAAATATAATGTGTTTCGACTTGAACTTTTATAAATATAATGTGTTTCGATGTGAACTTTTATAAATTTAAAGTTTTTCAAATTGAATCCAATATGGCACCTAAAATTTTTGTGCAATTTTCGATGTTGGCGTTTTATACTGGAAATCGGTACTTTCAATAAAAAAATCATGGGATTTCAAGGAAGGTAAAATAATATTCGAAAAGTTCATTCGATGATCTCATTTTTCATCCGAAAATGGGTATATATTTCCAGAAGAAGGTTTAGAATTTTACACAATTTGTTGTCGTCTTTTTTTCTTAGCTTCTTCTTCTTCTTCATTCACATATATGGGATTTCTCTTCTTTGTATAACTGCTGAGTAGATCTTGCCCTCTGGAAATACTACAAAAATTTTGCCAGTATGAAAAAAATCAGGATTTCCATGCCTAAAAACTCTAAAGTTGGCAGCCGATAGATATTCGTTGTTCATATTTATATAGGCAATCCTTGGTTTATAAGCATCAGTATTATGATTGGGTCCTGCCAACCAAAATTGGATTCCTGACAATGTTTCGAAATGGAAATTCGCTTTTTCGGCTATATAAACACTATACTTCCTAGGAGGCCAAACGGTAGGATTAGGTTCCATCCAGTCGGGTTCTTCTGTACACTGGTTGTCAAAGAGTCTATAGAATGATTCTCTGTAACTAGAGCCACCCACCATTATAATTTCAACGGTGTTTGTTTCTAATTCTTTTGCTGATCCATCTGCATCTAATATAGTAACAAAAAAAAAATAGACATTTATGAAATTCTTGTAAACGAGTAACTTAAACATTGGGGTGGTCCTTCTTTTCAAACAGTTTAAATTTTTGGGCTCCCATCCCCTAGGTTCGTAAGGTTACATGAGATGAAGATGCCCTGTAATGTTCAGCACAATCGGATAAGATTTAGAGTTCTTGTTCGGACCTTGAATTTTCCCGACCCTCTGGTTTCCTATATCCATGGGTATTGAAATTTTTTTATTTATTATAAACAACCTAAGCGCTTGATCTAGTTCAATTTTGCTGTTAAAAATTTTGCTGTAAAATGCAATGGGGCGGATCACTCTACGCAAAAAGATTTTTGGCAATTTTTCAAAAATATTTCGGGGACGGTAGTCATTTCTAGAAAACTTGGAATTTTCATCAGGACCCCTTTGTTATTTGTCATTTGGTCATTTGAT
>CAKNYM010053150.1:378393-420206 GCA_932195095.1 Andricus curvator | reverse complement strand
CCTTTGTTATTTGTCATTTGGTCATTTGATGATTGTGAATTCTTTTTATTAAAGCTCCTTCAGCTCAAATAAACACATTCTCATCACGCATATTCATATTTTATTTGTTATTTTGTCATTTAGTGATTGTGAATTATTTTTTTAAGCTCCTTCAGCTCCAATGAACACATTCTCATCACGCATCTCGTGCTTCGCAAACACGATTTTTGGAAATTTTTAAAAAAATATTTCCGGGACGCACTGTAGTCATTTCTAGGAAACATAGAATTTTCATCAGTTATTTGTCATTTGATGATTCTGAATTATTTTTGTTAAAGCTCCTTCAGCTCAAATCAACACATTCTCATCACGCATATTTCATATTTTATTTGTAATTTGGTCATTTGGTGATTTTGAATTCTTTTTTGTGAAAACTCCTTCAGCTCTAATGAACACATTCTCATCACGCATCTCGTGCTTCGTAAACACGATTTTTGGAAATTTTTTCAAAAATATTTCCGTGACGCACGGTAGTCATTTCTAGAAAACTTAGAATTTTCATAAGGACCCCTTTATTATTCTTTTCAAGATTTCTACGAACATTTTCTAATGGTTTAGTTCTTATTTTAGATTAAAATTTTTATGTATTAAAGATTTAAAAATGTGTGAAAAATGAATTTGGAAAACTTCGAAACCATTTCTATAATTTTTCAAGATTTAAAAAATTTGCAGGTCAATCGAATTTTGCAAGGTGTCAAGAGAATGAAAATAATGTTCTTAAGATTCATGGGAAAATTGTAAAGGATTGTTTTGTAATGAATTCTAAGAGAAAATTACAAGATTACAAAACATATATAATTGTTTCCTAACATTTTTAAAAAGAGGTTAAAAGATTTTAAAGCAAAATTTGGCAATTTTGCCATGTTACATAATTTTAGAAAAAATTTGTGTAAGTTTAAGAGATATTGAATGATTTTTTATTTTTGAAAATTAATTTTGAAGGATTATTTAAAAAGATTTCAGAACATTTAAAAAGATTTCCAAAATTGTCAAAGAAGAATTAGAAAGATTTTAAGGCAATTTTTTTAATTTTGCACAATTTAAAAAAATTTAAGGAAAATTCCGAATAATTTTGAAAGATTAGAAGGATTCGGACGTCTGAAATGATTGAAAAAAGAATTTTCCTATGTTTCGTGTGAAAATTTTTAATGATTTTCAACTTTGAAAAATGAACTTAAAGAGAAAAATAAAAAAGGTTTTTAAAAATTCCAAACGATTTCCTTAAATTTCGAAAAAGATTATAGAAGATTTTAAAGCAAAATGTTTCAATTCGGTGAGATTAAAAACATCAAACACAAAAATCGAGTAAATTCAAGAAATATTTAGAAGAATTTAAGAGATTCAACAAGAATTTCGAACTTTAAAAGATTTTTAGAAATTTAGATTTCTAAAGATTTAAAAAAAAAAAACTTTAGAAGCTTTAAAAGAATTTCGAAAGGTTTCAAGAGAATAAACAAATCTTTTTTAATTTTCTGTGAAAATTTACAAGATTACAAGGCAATTTTTAAAAATTTTGAATGATTTTTAAAAAGCTCAAGATAAATTCGAGGCAGCTAATAATATTTTGAAGAATATAATACGTTTCAAGCGATTAGAAATATTCAGAAACTTGGAAACATTTCCGAAAATTTATAAAAAACTTCTTGATTTCTTCCAAATATTTTGCAGATAACTATACTTTAATTTTCAAAAATTTAAGAATAAGTACTTCTTTTTTCCATTTTTTCGAAAACCGAGCTTTTCTTATTTAAAATCCCATGTTAATTTCAAAAGTCTGGGTGCACGAGTTGATGTGGACTGATTTGGAAAAAATTCCAATTTCTTTTTCCGGAAAATCAAAAAATGGGCGGTTTTCTATTTAAAATTGCACAATGTAAAATGGGCTTCTGAAAACTTGAAATAAAAATTTATTTATTCAATTCCATGGCACGTGAACATTCGAAATTGAAAAGTTTCAGTTCTATATGCTTATAAGTAACATTTTTCAGGATTGAAAGCTTCCGAATGAAAATTCTTCATTTTTTTATGGCTTTTAATTTGAAAGAAACAAAAATTGTAATTTTTTTCAAAAACTTTGAACATTGGTTCAAAATTGCATAAATGAAGATATTGAAAAAGTGAACGTGTTTAGAGATATATAAGCAATGTTTGTTATAAATATCAATCATATTATTATTTTATACTCACTTTTAAAATAAATCAGACCCGCGAGTGTGATGAACAGAATTCCTGTGAAAATTTTCATTTTTTATTAAGACACAATTAGAGAGAACTTTTTTGAAAAATTTTTTGTGAAGAATATTGATAAGAAAATTTTTTAAAAATAGTGGGGAACGAGGCACCTTCTTTATAAGAGATTTCTAAATTTTCTGTATTGGGTAGACTTTTCACTTTCAGAACGTTCAGAATATGGCCTATATTAAGTTTTATGACAGAGATAGTAAAATAAAATAATTAGAATTAACTTATTTATTGTTAGAATTTCTTTGTCGTCATTAAGAGGTATAATAAAATTCGACTCAGATTATACTTTCATCAAAGGGGAAATTTATTTATTAATTCATTTATTATAAGAATACATAATATTTTTTGAATATTTTGAAATCTTATAAATGATATAAATCCCGCCGTGAATATTATATACAAACTAAGGACGCATAAAAATTGATATAATAAAAATTTTAGTCCCGACAATTATTTGTTTAATTAATTCTATTATAAAGAATGATAATAATGAAACTATAATTTTTTTATCTCAAGCCTCGAGAAGTAGATCTAACTGCTATTCTGTCTGAAAAACATCGTAAATGGATTATGTTAAAAGCTAGCAATTTAACATTTCCGCAACGATTGATTACAAAATTATTCTTTTCAAAATGTTTACAAAAAATTTAATAAAAATTTAAGGGGATAGTGAAAAATGAAAGCAATTAACAATAACATTCTTAAAATTGTGCTATTTGATATTGTTGCTCATTTATATCATTTTTTAATATACAAGTGCCTTTGAAGATAATTATGAATGACTTTTGATAACAAAAATAAATTTAGTTATGAGAAAAACTGATTAATTGAGAATTTGTTTATGAAAATGTTTATAAAAATAGTAAATGTTAAATTATGCTAATTTCCGGATAGAAATTATGACTATTATGAAAAATCTTAGCAACTAGCGTGAAACAATTTTTTCTATGAGAAAAAGCGCTAGTAAGAAATTGTTTATAAAAATTGTTTATAATGATCAAGTTTTATATTATCAAAATTATTTATATTTCATAAGTGCAGATGCAATAATTCCAGCTGATTGTGAAACGGTTTCTAAATCTTAGGCGTTCAGACTTTCCATTACTTGAAAAAATTTTCAAGTTCCTTGTGTAGAACAGGGCAAAATCGGAATTTATTTATTATAAAATGATTTAAATTAACAATAACAAATATCACGATGTTGGGAATTTTATTGCTGATTGCATTCATTTTTCACCATACCCTGAAATTTTCATCAATTTTTCATTAATAGTTTACGAAAGAATAATTTGTTAATCAAACACTGCAGAAATGTTCAATCACAAAATTTAAATAAAAAAAGCATTTTTCATGAAAAGATTTATAACGTGACTGATGAGTAGATTAATTTCCAATACTTAATTTCAATTTTTCTTTCAACGTCAAAAATGGTATACACTTGGAGAGTTTCTACTCAGATGCGACAACAATTGATGCACACTTGGGTCGCACGTCGTGCAGTCACAATGCATGCGGGCAGATTGCACGCACGAAGTGCAGGTTTAATGGGGGGGGGGGGGAATAAACAATTAATTTAATTGTTTCTAATTGTAAAATAACAAGTGAAAAATGAATTATATACCGTTTATTATTTTATTAAAGTCGTGGATCTACATATAACCCACTCACCGCGAATCTTTGGTAAAGTTAAACGCAATTCTTAAAATAATATTATAATAAAATTTGCTTTAGTCTCAAACTCTGGCAAAATTATTAGAAAATCTTAACGAAAAAAAAAATCCACAATAACTTAAAATCCAAGAATTCAATTATGGATTATATTGCGATATATTTGATAAAACGCATGAAACTGGACACAATAATGAGACGGCGGGAGCAGGAAAAAACAATGACTTCTTCTTCTTTGCAAATGGAGGAAAAATGACACATTACGCACTAGTCAAGCGAGCGTTTAGCGATTGTATTTACTACGCGTATCTTTGATATACTGCCATCGCGCGCTTTTTGAAAATGATGATATATTTCAATAAAGATTTCGTTCAGTACATTTTAAACTTATATTATTATTGATATTATTTAAACAATTATATATTTTTTCATATACAATGATAAAAATTATGCTTAAGTGATTTAATCAATTAACATTTTTTCGAAACTTGATGTATCTACAAATTTTTTATTAATAATTGAACCGCCGCATGGTAGAAGAGGGTATACAATTTTTTGGCCAGAGAGCAAGCGGTCCCTGAAAATGATAAAATTATTATTTAACAAATATTTTTCGATATATATACTAAATTGAATTGCCGAAAATTAAAGTTCACACAAATTTTCAAAAGCGACCTAATCATGTTAAGCCCGGTTCAATAAGTAGTTTTTTGATATTTTTAATATTACGTTAATTTTTAATTTTGATCATTTTAAATTTCCGTAAATTTTGCGTCATCCCCGGCCATCACCGTGCCTACACGATGTGCGTCGGATAATATCAACACTGCGTGACTGCATGCGTGACAGCGAAATGCAACGCATTCTGCTCGCACTCTGGTGCCCATCACTTGAACGAGGCACGTGTTGGCAAAATTAATGCATTTTCGCACGCACGACGTGCCTCACATGACGTGCGGGTTCAATGCGTCGCACGATTGTTATCTGGGTCGTTTTTTTTAATTTTGAAAATGCTATAACTCTGATAATTTTTTTTTTTAAGTCATTAGGATAAATTGTTCGTCTTTTCGCCTACTACAAACATCCTATAGAATTTTTGAATTTTGAAAAAAATTGCTTCAAAAATTTTGAAAATGCTCTAACTTTTTGAATTTGTAGCCAAATTAGTTGGCTGACAAACTTGACCTTCATTCTCCGAAACTAAGGGAGTATGCCAAAAGCAAATCAAAGGTAAAAACCAAAGGGTGAATGAAACCTGTTTTTTTTTTTTTTTTTTTTTTGGAAAAAGATGTTTTATGTTCATATAAGATACTTTTTTCCATTCAATCGAAAATCGAATAATTCCAACATTTTGATTTTCATCCATAGATCAATTAAAACAATGAAGATCATAGATATGAGAAATATGGAAAATAAAAATGTTTAATAAAAGAACGCGATTGTTTAAAACTTTCGACCTTATTGTAGCAATGAGAGAGCAATATTGTGAATATTGTAATTACGCTTCATCACGTATTTACTAGTTATTGGAAAAACAAGTGACAATTAGAAAAATTTGAAAGAAAAACACGATTGTCCTAATATTTAACTTTATTACAACAATGTGAAGGCAATATTTTCAAAGTTGTAAACAGCCATGACTGAAAAAAACAAAGTGTCACGGCTCATAGATAATATTTGTACATTTTCTGGAATTAATGACACACTTTATGAATGCTGATGAGAGAGATATTTTTTGTTGATTATCTTTTGAAATTGTTATTGTCTACATATTTTTCTTATACAAAAATTTAGAAGTAAAAGCAGCTTCTACATAATTTTCCAAAATAATTTCGTTTGACATATTTTTATATCTTGTTTCTTTTTTCCAAAAAATTAAATTTCTTATTTTTGATAACATTTTTGCACAATCAAAACAAAAACTACGCATCTTTCCAGAAAATTGGCTAGAATAATTTATAGACATTTTTTCAATGAATCATTTTTTTATATAACATTTTACTAACTTTTAGTTCCAGATTTATATTTTGTTGGTGAAAAATGTAACTATTTGTTTAAAAATCATCTTTTTTGTTGAAAATTCAAAGTTTTGGTTTGAAAATTGAATCCTTTTGTAGATTTTTTTTTTGGGGGGGGGGGGATTAACTATTCAACTAATTTCATTAAAATTAACTTTTTCGTTGAAAATTCAACTGTTTTCTTAAGGATTCTTCTTTTTAGGTTGACCATCGAACTACTTGGTGGAAAATTGAAATATTGTAAATTAATTATTTTCTAAGAATTCCAATCTTCAGGTTGAAAATTGAATTATTTAGGGAAAAAATCGGCTTTTAGGTCGAAAAATCAACTATCCGCTTTAAAACTGGTTACAAATTTATATTTCTTAGTCAAGAATTCAACTATGTGTTTTAGAATTAACTTTTTTGTAGAAAATTAAATTTTTTTGTAGGAAATTTTTTTTTTTTGGTCTAAACATTGAACTAATTTTGTTGAAAATTAATATTTTTGTGTTCAAAATGCAACTGCTTCATTGAGAATTTGTCTTTTTGAGTAGAAAATTCAACCATTTGGTTCACAATTAACTTTTTTTTTTAAATTTGAAACTTCATCTCTTTTGGTTGACGATTTCTTTATTATGCAGAAAACTCGTCGTTTTGTGACAAATTCGATTGTTTTTGTTTCAGAATTAAAATATTTTTTGGTTCAAATACAAACTATTACATGTCTTACAGAGAATTCATTTTTTTTTAAACTGATCTTTTTTATCTGGAAATTCAACTATCTGGTGGAAAATTCCTGATTTTTATTAAAAATATAATGTGCTTCGATTTGAACTTTTAGGAATTACAAATTTTTCAAATTGAATTCAATATGGCACCTACAATTTTTGCAATTTTCGATGTTGGCTTTTTATACTGAAAATCGGTACTTTCAATAAAAAAATCATTGGATTTCAAAGAAGGTAAAAAAATATTCAAACAGTTCATGCGATGATCTCATTTTTCATCCCAAAATGGGTATATATTTCAAAGAAAATTTACAATTTCAGAACAGTTTTAGGTTATGTTAACACTCTTCACCGTAATTCGGCGATTTTAAACAAAAAAAACGACAGGTTCAAAAAAAGGTTTACAATTTTTACACAATTTGTTGTCGTCTGTTTTTCTTAGCTTCTTCTTCTTCATTCAAAAATATGGGATTTCTCTTCTTTGTATAACTGCTGCGTAGATCGTGCCTCCTGGAAATACTACAAAAATTTTGCCAGTATGAAAAAAATCAGGATTTCCATGCTTAAAAACTCTAAAGTTGGCAGCTGATAGATATACGTTTTTCAGATTTATATAAGCGACCCTAGGTTCATAAGCATCAGTATTATCATTGAGTCCTGGCAACCAAAAATCGATTCCTGACAATGTTTCGAAATGGACATTAGATTGTTCGGCTATGTAAACACTATGCTTCTTAGGAGGCCAAACGGTAGGATTAGGTTCCATCCAGTCGGGTTCTTCTGTACCTTGTTTCTTAAAGAGGCCATGGAATATTCCTCTGTATTTAGAGCCACCCACCATTATTATTTCAACGTTGTGTGTTTCTAATTCTCTTGCTGTTCCATCTGCACCTGATTTTGTAACAAAAAAAATAGACATTCATGAAATTCTTGTACGCGAGTAACTTGAACATTGGGGTGGTCGTTATTTTCAAACAGTTTTAATGTTGGGCTCCCACCCTCTAGGTTCGTAAGGTTACATGAGATGAAGATGTCCTGTAATTTGCAGCCCAATCTAATAAGATTTAGAGTTCTTGTACAGACCTTGAATTTTCCCGACCCTCTGCTTTCCTATATCCATGGATATTAAAATTTTGTTATTTATTATAAACAACCTAAGCGCTCGATCTCGTTCAATTTTTCTGTTAAACATTTTGCTGCAAAATGCTACGGGGCGGGTCACTCTACGTCAGACATGCCCAACTCGGGGAAATTCCCTGCGAGAACACATGTTTCGCGTCCCCTACTCTTTCTCCTAGAGAGCGATAGAGGTGGTAGACGCGTGGGAGAATCTCTACTCTGTGACGTACGCGTCTACCACGCGCATGCGTCTACCACCTATCTCGCTCTCTAGGAGAAAGAGTAGGGGACGTGGAACATGTGTTCTCGCAGGAAATTTTCCCGATTAGGCATGTCTGCTCTACGTAAACACGATTTTTGGGAATTTTTTCAAAAATATTTCCGGGACACACGGTAGTCATTTCTAGAAAACTTAGAATTTTCATCAGGACCCCTTAATAAACCTATTGAGCAAAAAAACGCGCATCACCAACTTGATACGGTGAAATGATCTGTTTTCGTATGAGATTTTTGCACTACTTATTTTCAAAGGATTTAAATGTGGGCCCCTTACCCGCTGTTTCATAAGGTTAGGGGCCGTACTTGAATTACGTAACATCTCAAAGGGGGGGGGGGGGCCGAGACATTTTGTTAGGATTTGTTACGGGAGGGGGTCCTTCACTCATGTACGTAATTTTCGCAAAAACTTTCTTCTGAAGATAAGAATCCAACGACCAAGTTTGGACAACCACCACAAAATGCTCCTATTGTAATTTGAAAAAAAAAAGAATTTCCTTTTTCCTTGGACAAAACATAAAAAAGAGGAAAGAAAAATGAGAAGGCAACCAACCGTTCCTTCTCTTTTTTTATTTCTTTCGTCTTTTTTATTTTTATTATTATCAAATCATAACACTAAAACATTCATAATATTTACCAACGTTTCGGCGCTCATACAGCACCCTTATCAAAGGTAAGGTTTGGTTGGTTGCCTTCTCTTTTTTCTTTTCTCTTTTTTATTTTTTGTCCAAGGAAAAAGGAAATTCTTTGTTTTTTTTCTTCAAATTACAATAGGAGCATTTTGTGGTGGTTGTCCAAATTTGGTCGTTAGATTCTTGTTTTTATTTTCAGCAATCCTATACATTAACTTGAGTATTGGACGTTACATAGGATTTTGAATTCCATTTCAATCTAATTTCAAAATCCTAAATTAAATTATCTTTTTAGTTATAAATTTTATTATTTGGTTGAAAATTTAACAATTTTCTTAAAAAGACATCTTTTTTTTTTTTTGCAAATTCAAATGTTTCCTTGAAAATTCGTCTTTTTAGGTTGATAATTCAACTCTTTTTGAATAATATCAACCTTTTGTTTAAAATTCATATTTTGTTGCTGATAAGTCAACTGAAATATTTTTTGGATGAAAAATATTTTTTCTGAAAATTTGTCTTTTTAATTTAAAAGTTCATCTTTTTTTAGTAGAAATATTGCATCTATCTTGGACAAAAATGCAACTGTTTTATTAAAAATTCAGCTATATCCTAGAAAGTTTACTTTTTGTTTAAAATTTGTATTTTTCTGTAGAAAAGTCTACTGAAATCCTTTTGGATGAAAACTCAACTTTTTTTTTTAAATTTGTCTTTTTGATTTAAAAATTCACCTGCTTTAGCAGAAGTCACATCTTTCTTGGATAAAAATGCAACTCTTTGGTTTAAAATTCAACAATTTTGTTGAGAAGTCATACTTGTTGGTCGAAAATTCTGCTGTTTTGTTGAAGATTTAACTATTTTGTAAAAAATTTAATATTTTGGTATTGAAAAGAGAACTGAAATCTTTTCTGGATGAAAATTCAACTGTTTTTTTTTAATTTGTTTTTTTTTTCAAATTAAAAATTCATCTGTTTTAAGAGAAATGTCATCTTTCTTGGATAAAAATGGAACTGTTTGTTTGAAAATAAAACTATTTCTTTAAAAAGTCATACTTTCGGTTGAAAATTCTGCTGTTAGTTTCAGTACAAATTTCACCTTTCTTGGATAAAAATTCAACTATTTGGTAGAGAATTCAACTATTTCGTTAAAAATTCATCCCTTTCGGTTGGAAAAATTCGTCTTTGTGGATTGAAAATTCAATTTTTTTCTAGAAACTTATTTTGTGGTTGAAAATTCATATTTTGATCGTGAAAAGTGAACAAAAATCTTTTTTAACCGAAACTTCAACTTTTTTTTTAAATTTATCTTTTTGATTAATAAATCCATCCGCTTTGGTAGAAATTTCCTTTCTTTATGAAAATGCAACTTTTTGGTTAGAAATTATTCTTCTTTGCTTGAGTATTCAACTACTTTATTTGAAAGATTTGGTTGAATCACTTTGTTAAGAAATTATTTTTTTTGTTCTTAACATTTCGCTACCATGCCATAATTTGTAAACTTTCTCTCATTTTCAAAGAGATACGAAAAATTAAATTATGGGAAAAAAACTTATTTTGAAGAATTCGAAAAAAATTAGAAGCTTTTTAATAATTATGAAAGATTTGAGGAGATTAAATTTTTTTCAAGATTTCTAGGAAAATTTTAAATGGTTTATTTCTTATTTAAAAAGAAAATTTTTAAGGTTTGAAGATTTGAAAATGTGTGAAAAAGGGATTTGGAAAACTTTGAGACAATTTCTTTAATTTTTCAGGATTAAAAAAATTTTCAGGTAAACCGAATTTTTCAGGGTTCCAAGAGAATGAAAAGAATGTTCTTAAGATTAATGGGAAAATTTTAAATGGTTGTTTTGTGATGAATTCTAAGGGAAAATTAAAAGATTAAAAAAATTTTTTAAATGTTTCCTAACATTATTAAAAAGAAGGTAAAAGATTTTGAAGCAAAATTTTGCAATTTTGCCATACCACATAATTTTAGAAAAATTTGAGTCATTTTAGGAGATATTCAAAAGTTTTAAAAGGATTTAACGATAATTGAAACTTGTTAAGAATTTTTCAGAATTTTGGAAGGTTTCACGCAAATGAAAAAAATTTGTAAGTTCCTAGGAAAAATGAAAATGATTTTTTATTTTTGACAATTAATTTTGAAGGATTATTTAAAAAGATTTCAAAACATTCTAAAAGATTTCTAAAATTGTCAAAGAAGAATCAGAAAGGTTTCAAGGCAATTTTTTTAATTTTGCACAGTTTTAAAAATTTTCAGGAGAACTTTGAATAATTTCTAAAAATTAGAAGGTTTAGAAGGTCTGAAATGATTAAAAAAAGAAATTTTCTAAGTTTCGTGTGAATATTTTAAATGTTTCTTCACTTCAAAAAATGAACTTTAAGAGAAAATTAAAAAAGGTTTTTAAACATTTCAAACGATTTCCTCAAATTTTGAAAAAGATTGTAGAAGATTTTAAAGCAAAATGTTTCAATTTGGTAAGATTAAAAAAATTAATAACAAAAATCGAGTAAATTCAAGAAATATTTAGAAGAATTGAAGAGATTCAAAAACAATTTCAAACTTCAGAAGATTTGTAGAAATTTATATTTTTAATGATTAAAAAAAAACTTCAGAAGATATTTGAATTTTTTAAAAATAATATCTATTGGCTTAAAACATATTTTCATACAGTATAATACATAGTAAAAAGTTATTATTTTTTAGAATTAATGTCGCAGCTAATGCATAGTAAAAGCGATATTATTTTCTGAGAGACAGTTAACAATTATTTTAACGAATAATATTATTTGCTCCTTTAAATCGAAAAGATAGAGAAAAATCTAGTTTTTTCAATTCTCTCAAACTATGTCGCTTATGAGTCATTATTTTATTTCATAAACTTCATCGATCTGAAAAATAACTGTCCATAACGTGAATAAAAAAAATTGTTTAAAAGGATACTTATTATATCAAAAATTAGGATATGAGTCTTAAAATAAGAAAATATTGAGTAGGAAGCGACATAAGATAGAAATTTAAAAAAAACTAAAATTTTCTCCACCTTTCTCATGGAAAGGTTCAAGTGAATGATTTAATATTTCTTCAAATAATTTCAAACTGTCTTTGGCACAAAATATTATTCTTGGTATTTATTACCTGTAAAAAATGATTAAAACAACAACAAAATTTGTAGATTATTGCTACATATCATTTTGAAAAATTACTCTTCGCATTCGTTAATTGTGCCAATAACTTCAGAAAACCATAAATATTATCCTTGAAATTCATCACCTGTATAATTTACCCCGAAAAATAATAACTTTTTACGATTTACCGGCAAAATAAAAATTGTGTAAACAAATAATAATTGTTTGAAAAAATTAAAAATTAGTCAGAAAATAATTGTAATCTTGTCACTTATGAAATAAAAGTAATTCACGTTGAAAAAGTTTTGAAATATACCGTCTTTGGCATACATTTTATAGAAAACTGCTATTTTGCATTTTTTAGGGAATTTAAAGCATTTATTGTTTAAGAAAATTTATATTTTTTTATATTTTTACAAAAACATTCTAGAGTGAAATAAACATATACTTCAATACTGGTTTAAAATTCCTTTATTTGATTGAAAACTCGAATTTTTTCGGAGAATATTCAATATTCTTGGTGACTAATTCATCCTTTTGGGTGAAAATTTCTTTAAACAATCAAATCTTTGGTTGCAAATTCATTTACTTTGTTAAAAATTCATTTATTAGTTGAAAATGTGAAAATTGATCTTTTTGGTTGAAAATCAGATTTTTGTTACTTAGAATTAATTTTTTTAACTGGAAATATAACTTTCATTTTTTGTTAAAAATTTATCTTTTTTGATAGAAATTCAATCTTCTTGGTTAAAAATTAGACTACTTTATTGAAAATTTACTCAAATTTTTTCGAAAATTAATTTTTTTTGCTTAAAATTTAACTATTCTATTTTTAGTTGAAAATTTATCTGTTTTCGGTGAAAATTTAACTATTTGTTGAAAATCCGCCTTTTTAAAAAAAATCTAATTTCTTTGGTTGAAAATTCATTTGCTGAAAATTCGTTTGTTTCTTGTTTGGAAATTTATTTCACTAATTGAAAATTATCCTACGTTATTTTGGGTAGAAAATTTATCTTTCTAATTGGAAATTCATGTATTTGGTTGGAAATTTAATTTTTTTTAGTTGAAGGTTCATCATTTTTGTTAAAAATTCACTTTAACTATTGCATTTTTTGTGGAAAATTTACCTTTTTAGATAGAAACGTTATCTGTTTCATTAAAAAATTATTTGTTCAGTAGAAAATTAAACTATTCTATTTTTTCTTAGGAATTCATTTCTTTTATTGAAAAAAGAACGGATTGAAAAATTTAATAATTGGACAAAATTTCATATTTTTGGTTGAAAACTAATCATTGTGGTTAAAAAATAATATCTTTGTTTGAAAATTCGTTTCTTTTTGGTTAAAAATTAATTTTTTTAACTGAAGATATAACTATTCCATTTTTGCTTGAAAATTCATATTTTTAGTTAAAAATTAATTCATTTTGCTGAAAAGACTTTTTTTTTAATTTACTTTTCTAACTGCGAATTGAAATATTATATTTTTGGTTTGTCAATTTATCTTCTTAGTTCAAAATTGAGTTATTTTGTTGAGAATTTATTTTTTTGGTTGAAAATTGATTGTCTTAACTGAAAATTTAATTCTTCTGTTTTTGGTTAAAAAATCATTATTTTTTTTTCGAAAATTCGTTTTTTTTTGTGGTTGGACATTTATTTTTCTTTTAAACTCATATTTCTGTTAAAGATTAATAATTTTAGTTAACAATTCATTTCTTTGGTTGAAAATTTATCTTTCTATCTTGAAAAAACAACTAAAAAGTGTTCTAAATATATTTAGAAACAAAATTATTAAAAAAATATGTTAAACAAGAAACGCAAACAAATAATAATTGTTCGAACAATTTTAAATTACATAGAAAATATTTAGAAACTTGTCACTTATAAAATAAAAATAATTTACTCAAAAAAGTTTTCAAAAAATACTGTCTTCAACATACATTTTACATGAAACTGCTATTTTGCATTTTAGGGCATCTTCCGGGCACAATGTAAGGGATCGTCAAAAATCGAAAATCGAATGTTTACATGTATGAATTTAGACCACCCTAATGTGAATTCAATTTGCAATTAATTATTTATCGATAATTAATCAAAAATTGATTAATTTAAAGATATATGAGCAATATTTATTATAAATATTATTTATAGTATTATTCTATACTTACTTTTGAAATAAAGAAGAACCGCTAGTGTGAGAAATAGAATTCCACGGAAAATATTCATTTTTTAATAAGACACAATTATAGAGAACTATTTTAAAGAATTTTTTGTGAGGAAGGTCTCAAGTTCCTGCTATATATATTGAATTTTATGCCCTTCATTCGATATCATGGCCTAATTTATTCTCTGAAAACAGAGGGAAACGGGAACATTGTTCATGACATATATCTAAATTGTTTGTATTTGGTAAACTAAATGCGTTTTACCTTATTTTGTTCGCTTTAAAAAAACGAAGTGTCACGACCAAGGCGAAGACAAAGAATTTATTTTTTATTTGTTACGATGAAAAGAAAATCTACTTTTCCCATCTGAAAATGATCAACAACAAATTTGTAAATCTTTTTTGATTGAACAACTTTTGTCTCTTACTTTTTCTTCGTCTCTTGTGTCGTTTGTCAAAAAATGTAATTTTCTAATTCTTATCTTATTTTTTACGATTAAAAGAAAATCTACTCTTCCTATCCGAAAATGACCAATAACAAATTTGTGGATCCGTTTTAGGTAAACAACTTTTGGCTGTTAATTCTTTTTCGAACCTTGTGTCGTTTTTTTTTAAATTATTATTTTTTTATTCTTCATGTTATTTTTACGATTAAAAGAAAAGCTAAACGTCCTATCAAAAAATCATGAATGACAAATTCATAGCTCTTTTTGGATGAGCAACTTTTGTCTATTTATTTTTTTCATATCTTGTGTCGTCTGTCCAAAAATCATTTTTTTTTTCATTTTTATTGTTTTTTTTTACGAATAAAACAAAAACTACGCATCCTATCAAAAAATGCGTTATAAAAAATTTGTAGCTTCTTTGTGGGTGAACAACTTTTGTACAATTATATTGTTCCGTAGCTTATTTCGTTTGTCCACAAATTTTATTTTTTTATTTTTAATGTTGTTTTTTACAAATAAGACAAAAAAAAATTTTAAGCCTTTTTTGGTTTGCAAAATTATTGTTGATACATCTTTTTTCGTATCTTGCATAGTTTGACCGCAAAATGGAATTTTTGATTTTTCACTATTTTTTGTGATATCTATATTTGAATTTTTGATTTTTCAAGAAGATTCAAAAGGTTGTTATAATAATCTTGGAGAGCTTTCAGAAAGAAAAGTTTTTCTTTTCTTGACTTTTTTCAAACGCAAGACTTAGCTTTTCCATTTTTGATTGAAAATTCATCCTTCATATCCAAAAATTCAACTATTTGTTGGAAAACTCTTGTTTTTGTTTAGAAAATTATTCTTCGTAATTCAAAATTCATATTCTCGGCGAAAAATTCATTTATTTTGTTCATAATACAATAATTATTGATATAAACAATTTTGGAAAAATATAAAGTCATTATCCTGGTTTTCATCAGGAATCGGTACATATATGAAAGAAGTTTGATGACGTTTGAACAATTTTGAGTGAAGTAAACATTTTTGACAAAAAATCGGTGATTTTAAACAAAAAACATAGGTGTAGAAGAAGATGTAAAATCCTAAACAATTTTTTGTTATGTTAGTGTTTTTCATCTACAATTTATATTGTTAATAATAAATCATCAGATTTTGAAGAATATTAAAAATAATTGAACAATAATAGGCTATCTCAGTATTTTCTTTAGAAAATTGTATTTTTAAACAAAGGTCAATAGATATAAATCCAATGATTTTTTTAAATTTAAATTTACAAGCTTAAAAAATTTCGGATTATGTTCAATTTTTTGTCCAAAACCACAATTTTTTCACAAATCATCAGACTTCAGAGACGATACATAATTTTTTTAACAATTTCAAGTTACGTTGGTGTTTTACATCGAAAAGTCAAACAGAAATCATCATAGTTTGAACAAGATTAAGAATCTTTCAACAACTTTGGATTGCTTTAGTGTTTCCTTTCTGCAGAAAGATTATTGTTTTGAAAAATTTGAATCGATCCGCAGAATTCAAGAAATATTGTGTTTACTTATGTTTGTTTTCTACGGGGTTACAAATGGGACGGGTGTCGGTTGTAGCTTTGATTCGTAGACCGGGCCGCCTGGAATTACTACAAACATGCGCTGGTTGAAATTAATAAGACGATTTAAACGATCAAATGGCATGAACTTTCCAGCTGAAGTTTTTTCATTATCTATATTTATATGAGCAATCCAAGGTATCGGATTGGCAGGCTTATGATCGGGTTTTGGAGAATGAGCGCTCATTGCTTCCAATGTATAATAATGACATCTATATCCCTTGTTTATATAAACGAAATGTCCCGAAGGAAGTGGTTCTCGCTCATCCAACCATAAGGGTTCTGTATTGGCGGGATTATTGTTTTCATCAACGTATCTCTTGACATATCCTCTGTAACTCGATTCATCCCGCATTATTATTTGAACGCTGTTTTTTGGTATAGGTAACGGAGATCCATCTGCACCTAATTTTCCAACAAAAAAAATTCACATTTTTGAAGTACATGTATACTGGTAACATAAACATGAAGATTTAACAATTTTTTAAAATATACGGAAGAAAATCATGTAAGCTGTCTATTGACGCTAGCAGATTATAGGGCAGTCAGTGAAGATATTAAAAATCGAAAGTTTCTCTCCTAAAATGAACCAGTGGAATGTCACTTGTTAAAATAGCCAATTTTACTGATAATCAGTGAGATTTCAACAGTTTACTCAGTCGAATTCCGTCACTGGTTAAATCAGTAAGGTTCACTGGTTACTCAGTACCTATAGTCGTAGGCGTTGTCGCCGACACACAGTGGGGCAAAAAAAGTACCCGTGGACAAATCAATTTTTAGCCTACACTATTCATCCGATTTGAACCTTCTTTTTTTTAAATAAAAGTTTTTCAAATTTTGACAAGATTTGTGTGATTAGATTTTTTTATTTGTTTAAAAATGTGTTATTTAACAGCAAAGTTGAAAATTTTTTTTCAACTTTTCCCAAGTGTCATTTCGTTTAAGACATTCACATTCATCGAAGAAGATCTTAATAGCGTTACAAATTTATGGTAATAATTTTTATTATTATTCATTTATATATTTCATTAATTTTCATTATTAATAAAGAAAGGTCATTTTTTGGGATTGGCCATATTTAGCTTATTGAAATTAATAGATTTTGTACCAAATGTGAGAGAAATGAATGCTGCACTGCAAATAGAAGCTGACAAGTTTTACTTAATTCCACAAGAAAAGTTTAGCCTATACATCGAAAAATAGTTGCAATGTGAATTTGTTTATAACAAATGTTAAAATAATGAATATTTGTTGTCAATTTGCTAACTATCATAGCAAAGAGTCATCGGAAAGACATTCTTAGTTGATTCCATATACAAAAATTGAGACTATTCATTGTAAACTGCGAATTTGTTTATAAAAATTGTTTAAATAATGAATAATTGTTGTCAATTCGCAAAGTATCATAGTGAAAACTCATTAGACAGACATTCCTAGTTGATTTCGTAAACAAAAATTGAGCTTATTCATTCAAAAATCGCCAAACTGTGAATTTATAATAAATTTAAATTTATTATAATGAATCATCGTGAAAGCACTAAATCTATTAAACTGTGAATTAGTAGTTAAAAATTGTTTGAATAATTAATAATTTTTGTCAAATTGCAAAGTATCATAGCAAAGAGTCATCGGAAAGACATTCCTAGTTGATACCCGTAAACACAAATTGAGCCTATTCATTGAAAAATCGCCAAACTGTGAATTTATAATAAATTTAAATTTTAAATTCAAATTTATTATAATGAATCGTCGTGAAAGCACTAAATATATTAAACTGTGAATTCGTTTATAAAAATTGTTTAAATAATTAATAATTGTTGTCAATTTGCAAATTGTCATAGCGAAAAGTCATCGGACATACATTCCTAGTTGATTTCGTAAACGAAAAATTGAGCCTATTCATTGGAAGATCGCCAAACTGTGAATTTATAATAAATTTAAATATATTATAATGAATCATCGTGAAAGCACTAAATCTATTGAACTGTGAATTAGTTTATAAAAATTGTTTAAATAATTAATAATTATTGTCAATTGGCAAAGTATCATAGCAAAGAGTCATCGGAAAGGCATTCCTCGTTGATATCTGTAAACAAACGTTCAGCCTATTCATTGAAAAATCGGCAAAATGTGAATTTGTTTATAAAAATTGTTTCAATAATGAATAATTGTTGTAAATTCGCAAAGTATCATAGTGAAAAGTCATTGGACAGACATTCCTAGTTGATTTCGTAAACAAAAATTGAGCCTATTGATTGAAAAATCGCCAAACTGTGAATTTATAATAAATTTAAATTTATTATAATGAATCGTCGTGAAAGCACTAAATCTATTAAACTGTGAATTAGTTTATAAAAATTGTTTAAATAATTAATAATTGTTGTCAATTTGCAAATTGTCATAGCGAAAAGTCATCGGACAGACATTCCTAGTTGACTTCGTAAACAGAAATTGAGCCTATTCATTGAAAAATCGCCAAACTGTGAATTTATAATAAATTTAAATATATTATAATGAATCATCGTGAAAGTACTGAATCTATTAAACTGTGAATTAGTTTATAAAAATTGTTTGAATAATTGATAATTGTTGTCAATTTGCAAAGTATCATAGCAAAGAGTCATCGGAAAGATATTCCTAGTTGATACCCGTAAACACAAATTGAGTCTATTCATTGAAAAATCGGCAAAATGTGAATTTGTTTATAAAAATTGTTTTAATAATGAATAATTGTTGTCAATTCGCAAAGTATCATAGTGAAAAGTCATTGGACAGACATTCCTAGTTGATTTCGTAAACAAAAATTGAGCCTATTCATTGAAAAATCGCCAAACTGTGAATTTTTAAATAATTTAAATTCAAATTTAAAGCTTTATTGGATTTCAATCGTGTGCGAAACTATAACTATTAAACTGTTAATGAGTTTATAAAAATTGTTTGAATAATTAATAATTGTTGTCAATTTGCAAAGTGTCATAGAAAAGAGTCATCGGAAAGACATTCCTAGTTGATATTCGTAAACAAAAATTGAGCTTATTCATTGAAAAGTCGCGAAACTGTCAATTTGTTTATAAAAATTGTTCAAACAATTACGAAGAAGCATCAAAAGAATTTTATGGAAATTTACAGAAATCTTAATAGCTTTTAAAAAATTTCACAGGATTTTAATATATTGTGAGGGATTTCAATTTCATCTAAATTTATTTCTTTGTAATAGAAAATTTTACTATTATATTTTTGGTTCAGAATTCTTTTTCTTTGGTTAAAAATTCTACTATTTGGTTTGAAATGAACTATTCTTGTGAAAAGTTAATCGTTTTCAGTTTAAAATATAACTGTTACTTTTTTTTTAAGTTTCATCTTTTTGGTTTTAAATTTAACTACTTAGTTGGAAGTGGAACGCTCTTTTTGGAAATTCGTTCTTTTTTGGTGGAAAATTAATTTCTTAACTGAAAATTTAACTCTTCTATTCTTCGCGGAGAATTATTTATTTTTAGTTGAAAATTCAACAATTTGGTTGAAAATTAATCTTTTGGATTTAAAACTCAACTGGCTGGTTAAAAGCTTAAATACTTTGTTGAAAATTAATTATATTAGTAGAAGATTCACCTTGTTGGTTAAAAATTTAACTATTTTGTTGAAAATTAATTTTTCTTAATGGAAAATTATTATTTTTTTTTTAATTAAAAGTTAACTATACCATTTTTTGTTGAAAATTGATCGCTTTTATTTGAACATTCTACTATTTGGTTGAAGAATAATATTCTTGGTTTAAAATTTTACTCTTTCATCGGTAATTCATCTTCTGGATTGAGAAGTCAATTAATTTGATAAATTTGTGTTGAAAGTCTATTATTTTGGTACAAATTTCGTTTCTTTTTGGTTTTAAAATTAATTTTTTTTTAACTGAAAATTGCACAATATATTCCGACTAGAACTTGGGGGGGAAGCTCTAAAAACTTTACGGGTAATTGTCAAAAGTTTTGACATTTTTTTCGAACAGTTGTGCAAAATATGAGACTTTTCCTATTAGAATACGTTCCGGACCTCGAGGAGGATTGTAAAATAGAATTTATTTTTTTACAAACTCTTTTATCAGTCCTCAAAATTTGAACTTGTGAAATTCTTTTAAATTCTGTGCAATTTTTTCAAACCCTACAAAATTCATTAACATTCTTTGCCTTTTTAATATGTTTTAAAATTCTTTGAAATGTTTAAAAATAACTGAAAATCTTTAAAATCTTTTGAAAGTTTTTCATTTTCTTGATATTCCTAGAAATTATTAAAATCTGTAGAAATCCCTTGAAACGCAATTTATTTTATTCCCTAGAGTTTTATAGAAATGTGCTGAAATCCCTTAAAATCCATATATCCCTTGAAATCGAGCTTAAAATGTTTAAAAATCCTACACAATTTTTCGAAATCCCTTGAAATTTTTAAAATCTCTTGAGAAATTCCTCAAAATCCTGTGAAATCTTGGGAAAAGCTACCAAATTTTTGGAAATTCCTTGAAAATTTTTTTAATCCCTTGAAATCCTTTGAAACATTTCAAAAAAAATTTCAAATTTTAGAAAAAATCTTAAATTCAAACAATCTATAAAAAATGTAATTTGTTCTTTTGAAAAATAAGTGGAGAGGCCCAGTCTAGGGTGCCCAATAGAAAATGAAATTTTCGATTTCCTTTCAACAAAAAATGAAAATTTACTCCCGAGATATTGAGTTACTAAAATGACAGAAAATAAGTTTCATTAGAAAAATGTAAGCAATTCCGAGTAAATTATTCCAGAATGTGGAGGTTAAAATTTCATTGGTTTTGAAAATAGTCTTTGGATAACGACTCAAAATATATTTTTCAATTGAAAAAAAATAACTTGCTCTTGAGATATGGGGAGGCCTAATAAGAATAAAAAACTTTCGATCCAAAAAATGTATTCTGTTCCGGGAATATTTGTTTCTTTAAAAATAAACAATAATAATTTTAAGAAATATCGTTTCTGATCGCAAGGCAAAAGATAAGTGAAAAAAACCTTATAAAAGTGGCTTTTAGTAGAAAATGAAGATTCAAGGTTGGAATTTGATTGTTACTTTGGTGCTGAGAAAATTGGCGAATATTTCTATTTAGGGGCTTTTTTTTTTAAATTATTTTATCACTTTAGCGTATCAAAGAACTTTTAGGGAACAATATATGGTCAGAAAGAGTTTAAAAAAAAAGTAAGTGCGTAGGAAATTAAAAAAAAAAAACAAGTTGGGAAACAAGTACAGACAGTCAGTTATCTGTTTTAAATTAACAATCTTTTCATTACTATATTAAAAATAAGATTTCCAAAAAAATTATTTGACATCACATGTATTTGATTTTCTAAGAATTTTTTATGCAAATAGCGCATTTTTAGCAAGAATGTTGATTATCTAGTTCTGTATTGCAACCATTCAATTAAGGTCAAATCATATATTTTTGTACAATAAAACCGGAAGTACTTCATGTGTTGACCTAATTACTTACATCTGTTAAAAATAGAAAATTAATTTGCTTAAGCTGTTTTTATTTCACGGAAATGCTCCAGTTCAATTTTAAATTGTAATAGCAAATTGTCGTCATGCAAACATTACTAGAAATTTCGATAGAGATATCTTTCGATCAACAAAACTATGTTTTCCGGAAATATTTTTTACCCTGCAAGCATGAGTTGGCATAATTCATCATACGATATTTTCTCCTCAAAAATATTACAAAAATAGTATGATTGATAATAGACAATTTTTCAGGAATAATGAAAAAAAAATAAATAAAAAGTGATAAGAAATAAAAAGAATAATAAAAAACATTTTGAAACTTTCAGCTTCAAGCTTATTATTTTGGTCATCAAAAAATAACTTAAGGTTTTTCTGGAATCCCCCCCCCCCCACCGATATAAATATATTTATTTATTGCAAGCTCAATTAGTAGAATTCAATAAAAAAGTCCAACTATTAAATTTTTTGTTGACAATTTATATTTTTTGTTGAAAATCTATTATGTGGCTCAAAACTTAATTATTATATTGTAAATTTAACTATATTATTTAAAAATACGTCTTTCTAGCTTAAAAATTCAAAAAACTGATTGAAATTCATTTTCTGTTTTGACTGAAAAATTTTTTTCTTTGAAACTTCAAAAATTTTGCTAATCATTCGTCTTTTTAGTTTAAAAAATTATTTTTGTTGTTAGAATAAAATTTCTTTCGGTTCAAAATGAACTTTTTTCTCGAAAATTCAGATTTGAATTTGAAAATTCAACAATTTGGTGAAAAATAAACCATTTCCTCGAAATTTGTACTAATTTGTTAAAAATGTATATCTTCCGTTGAAATTTTTTTGGCTTTTTGGTTGAAAATTTAGTTTAAAAAAAAGTTGTAACTATTTTTCGATGAACATTTAACTTTTTCAGTATCAATTTATTTATTTTGTTGAAAATTAGCCCATTTTGATAAAAAACTAATGCTCTTGGTTGAAATCTTAACTATCCTGTGGAAAGATTATGTATTTTGCTAAAATTTTTTTTTTTTTAGTAGAAAATATATATTTTTTTAATGTCACTGTTTTGTTTAAAATCAATCATTTTTCGGTTGAAAAATTGACTGCTTGGTTCAAAATTTACTTTTTTGTTGAAAAACCATATTTTCAGTTTGAAAATTCTTTTCTATTGTAAAAAATGCGTTTATTTTATTGAGAATTTTTCTTTTTAATGAAAATTGAACTTTTTCATTTTTTGTTGAAAATTGAACATTTTAGTTTAAAAATTCAAATATTTGGTTGAAAATTTTTTCAATTTGTTGAATATTCGTCTTTCTCTATACACAAAATTAATAATTTCTAAAAAATTCGTATTCTTAGCTACAAAAGTATAGAATTTTTTCGAAAATTCAACAATTTGGTGAAAAATCAACAATTTCTTTGAAAAATGTACTAATTTGTTAAAAATTTATATCTTCCGTTGAAATTTCTTTGGCTCTTGGGTTGAAAATTTAGTTCAAAAAAAAGTTGTAACTATTTTTTCGAAAATTCGCTTTTTTTATGAAAATAACCTCTTTTAACTGAAAATTGAACTATTTCGTTTTTCGATGAAAATTTAACTTTTTATTTATCAATTCATTTATTTTGTTAAAAATTAGTCAATTTGGATAGAAAACTAATGCTCTTGGTTGAAAATTTAACTATTTTATGGAAAATTGAAGTATTTTGCTAAAAATTCTTCTTGTTTGATAGAAAACCATTTTTTGTTAAAAATGCCACTGTTTTGTTTAAAAACATTCATTTTTAGGTTAAAAATATAATTCTTGAGTTGACAATTTCACTCTTTCCTGAAAAACTGCGTCTCTTTTATTGCGAATTAATTTTCTCAAATGAAAATTTAACTACTCTATTTTTTGTTAGAAATTAAACTATTTTAGTTTGAAAATTCAAATATTTTATTGAATTATTCTAATTAAGAAAAATAAATGAAACATAAAATAATTGATTGACCTAAAAGTTAAAATCAGTATAATTAATATAATTATGAAATTATAAATATATAATTTTTCAATTTCTTAAAAATTCGTCCTTTTTTTTGTAAAAAAAACCCTTGTTGGATGACAGTTCAAATATTTGGTTGAAAAGGTACGTATTTTGTCAAAAATTTATACTTTCTGGTCGAAAACTGATCTAAGAGTTCAAAATTTGGTTGAAAAAATATTTTCAACTATTTTGTTCAAAATTCCCTTTTTTATGAAAATAGCCTCTTGTGACTGAAAATTTAATTGTTTAATTTTTGTTGAAAATTTATCATTCTTAGTTAAAAATTCATTTATTTTGTAAAGTTAAAAATTAAATTTTTTTTTAAATGCGTTTCTCTAACTGGGAATTAATGATCTAGAATGAAATTTTAACTACTGAATTATTTGTTAAAAATTGAACTTTTTCAGATTAAAAATTTAAATATTTGGTTGAAAATTCCGTTATTTGGTTGAAAATTCGTCTTTTTAGTAAACAAAAAATAATCTCTTGGGTTGATAGTTCAACTATTTGGTTAAAAATGTATGTATTTTGTATTTTGCTAAAAATTTATCTTCTTTAGTAGAAAAAATATTTTTTTAAATGTTTGGTTACAAATAAACTTTTTTTTTGAAAAATCATATTGTAGGGTTGAAAATTCTTTTCTTTTGTAAAAACTGCGTTTCTTCTATTGAGAATTTAAAAAAAATGAAAATTGAACATTTTAGTTTAAAAATTCAAATATTTGGTTGAAAATTTTTGTAATTCGTGGAAAATTGTCTATAAAAAAATTGATTTTCTTAGTTCAAACTACAAATAGTTGGTCAAAAATGTACGTATTTTGTTGAAAATTCATGTTCTTTGGTAGAAAACGAAACTAATAGTTGAAAATTCAACTATTTTGTGGAAAATTAATGTATTTTGCTAAAAATTTATATTTTTTAGTAGACATTTTTTT
Organism: Andricus curvator; assembly: GCA_932195095.1. Taxonomy (NCBI): domain Eukaryota; kingdom Metazoa; phylum Arthropoda; class Insecta; order Hymenoptera; family Cynipidae; genus Andricus; species Andricus curvator. The sequence continues at coordinate 395,691 of CAKNYM010053150.1, read as the reverse complement.
TTTAATGTCACTGTTTTGTTTAAAAACAATCATTTTTAGGTTGAAAATTGAACTGCTTATTTCAAAATTTACTTTTTTCTCAAAAATGCACATTTTTTGGTTGAAAATCAAACTTTCAAGTAAATTCGTATTCTTAGCTACAAAATTATAGATTTTTGTCGAAAATTCAACAATTTGGTGAAAATGTATATCTTCCATTGAAATTTCTTTGGCTCTTCGGTTGAAAATTTAGTTTAAAAAAAAGTTGTAACTATTTTGTTGAAAATTCGCTTTTTTATGAAAATTCTTTTAACTGAAAATTTAACTTTTTCGTTTTTCGATGAAAATTGAACTTTTCTAGTTATCAATTCATTTATTTTGTTAAAAATTAGTCCATTTTGATATAAAACTAATGCTATTTGTTAAAAATTTAATTTTTTTGAGGAAAATTGATGTGTTTTGCTGAAAATTTATCTCGTTTGGTAGAAAACCATTTTTTGTTCAAAATGTCACTGTTTTGTTTAAAATAATTAATTTTTAGGTTGAAAATATAACTGTTTAGTTGACAATTCCACTCTTTTGTGAAAAAATGCGTCTCTTTCATCGGGAATTAATTTTCTTGAATGAAAATTTAACTACTCTATTTTTTGTTAGAAATTAAACTATTTTGGTTTAAAAATTCAAATATTTTGTTGAAAATTGATTCAATTTGTTAAAAATTAGTCTTTTTATGGTTAAAAAAATCTTGTTGTTGCCAGTTCAACTATTTGGTTAAAAATGTACGTATTTTGTGATAAATTTATTCTTTCTGGTCCAAAACTGTTCTAATAGTTTAAAATTTATCTATTTTGTTGGTAATTGGTTTTTCCTAATGTCAACTAAAAAAGGATGAAAGTACCATAAATAATCAAAACTTTCTAGAATCATTATAAAAATTCAAACTACTACACTGTAATTTATTTACTTAATTAAATATAATTTTTATTAAAATTTATACAATTTAATATTGTTTATAATTGCAAATAAAAAGAAAATGAAGATTTAACGTTGAAATTTAATTGTTACTTTCGTGCTAAGAAAAGCAGCAAATTTTACAATCTTTATATTACCATATTAAAAATGAGATTTTGAAGAAATCCTTTCAACATAAGATTTATTTAATTTTTTAATAATTTCGAATGTAAAAAGCCCATTTTCGGCAAAAATGTTGATTATCTAGTTCTGTATCGAAACCCTTTAATTGTGGTAAAATAATATATTTTTGTAAAATCAGGCCGGAAGTACTCGTTGGTAGCTTAAGTCAATAAATCTTCAGGTGTCGACCTAATTATTCACATCGGCAAATAATAAAAAATGCAATTGCCTAACATAAGTTGTCTTTATTTCACGGAAATGTTCTAGTTTTAATTATAAATTGGAATAGCAGATTGTCATCATGCAAACATTACTACAAATTTCGAAAGATCAACAAAAATCTGTTTTTCGGGAAACATTTTTCGAAATGTAAGCATGAGTCAGCTTGATTCATCATGTCACACTATTTCCTCAAAAATAGAACAAAAATACTATGATAATAGACATTTTTTAGAAATAATAAAAAATAATGAAAATAATAATAAAAAGAGGTAAAAAGAAATAAAAAGATTTATAAAAAAATATTTTCAACTTATAGATTCCAGCTCATTATTTTTTTTCATCAAAAACTTACGTATTTTTTTCTTAAATTCCCTCCCACCCAAAAATAAAAATTTATTTATTTATTGCAGGCTTCACAGTCGTAACCCCTTTTCTCGACTTTCCACTTAAATGTGAACTCAATTAATAGTATTTGAGAAGAAAGTCCAACTCTTTTTTGTTGAAAAGTCTAGTATCAAATTTTCATTTGAAAATTATTTTTTTTCTGTTAAAAATTTTATTATGTGGTTTGAAACTTAATTGTTAATTATTTTGTTAAAAATTTAACCGTATTCTTTCAAATACATCTTTTTGGCCTAAAAATTGAACAATTTGATTTAAATTCATTTTCTTTTTTGACTAAAAAATTTTTTCGTTGAAACTTCAACTATTTTGTTGGAAATTCTTTTTTTTTTGTTTGAAAATTAATTTTTATTGGTCAAAATTTAATCTTTTTGAATTCAAAATAACCCTTTTTGTTGAAAATTCATATTTTTGAGTGGAAAACTAAACTATAGTGTGGAAAATTCGTATTCTTGACTAAAAAATTAAAGAATTTTGTCGAAAATTCAATAATTTGGTGAAAAATCAAATAATTTGCTCGAAAGTTCTATTGATTTGTAAAATTTTTTTTTTTTGTGGAAATTTCTTTGGCTCTTTGGTCGAAAAAATAGTTTCAATTATTCTGTTGAAAATTCGCTTTTTTTAATAACCTCTTGTAACTGAAAATTTAACCATTTAATTTTTGTTGGAAATTTATCTTTCTTAGTTAAAAATTTATTTATTTTGTAAAGTTAAAAATTCAAATCTTTTGTAAAAAATGCGTTTCTTTTACTGGGAATTAATTATATTGAATGAAATTTAACTACTCAATTAATTTTTAAAAATTGAACTTTTTTAGATTAAAAATTCAAATATTAGATTGAAACTTTAGTTATTTGGTTGAAAATTCGTCTTTTTGGTAAAAAAAATTGATCTTTTTGGTTGATAGTTCAACTATTTGGTTAAAAATGTATTTTTTTGTTAAAAATTCGTCTTCTCTGGTAGAAAACTAATCTGATAGTTGAAAATTTATCTATTTTGTGGAAAATTGATATATTTTGTTAAAAGTTTATCTTTTTTAGTAGAAAATATATTTTTTGAATGTCACTGTTTTGTTTGAAATCAATCATTTTTAGGTTGGAAATTGGACTGTATCGTTAAAAATTAATTTTTTTGTTGAAAAATTATATTTCGGGTTGAAAATTCTTTTCTTTTGTAAAAAATTGGTTTTCTTTTATTGAGAATTTTTCAAAAATTGAAAATTGAACAATTAAATTTTCTGTTGAAAATTGAACAGTTTAAAAATTCAAATATTTAATTGAAATTTTTTTTAATTTGTTGGAAATTCGTCTTTTCTGATAGAAAACTAATCTAATAGTTGAACTAATAGCTGAAAATTTAACTATTTTGTGGAAAATTGACGTGTTTTGCTGAAAGTTCATCTGTTTTGATAGAAAATCATTTTGTTGTTGTTGTTGAAAATTCCACTGATTTGTTTAAAATCAATCACTTCAGGTTGAAAATTGAACTACTTAGTTGAAAATTATTTTTTTTTGTTGAAAAATCATATTTTCGGGTTAAAAATTCTTTTTTTTTTTTTTGTAAAAAAAATGCGTTTCTTTTATTGATAATTTTTTTTCAATGAAAATTTAACTATTTCTTCCTCATAGAGGGAGGTTTGTAATGACCTAACTTTTAAAATATACTTTTTTGACATATTTTGATATCATTCGACCCCAGGAGCTCGAAAATAAAATTTAAAAAAAAATGTCCATGTGTGAGTACGTGAGTGTTTTGTTTAAAATCAATCATTTTTAGGTTGAAAATTGAACTTCTTAGTTAAAAATGATCTTTTTTGTTGAAAAATCATATTTTCGGGCTGGAAATTCTTTGCTTTTGTAAAAAATGCGTTTCTTTTATTGAGATTTTTTTTTTCATGAAAATTGAACTATTTCATTTTTTGTTGAAAATTGAACATTTTAGTTTAAAAATTCAAATATTTGGTTGAAATTTTTTTAATTTGTTGAAAATTTGTCTTTTTCTATCAAAAAAATTAATTTTCTTGGTTGAAAGTTCAACTATTTGGTTAAAAATGTATGAATGTTGTTAAAAATTCGTCTTTTTTGGTAGAAAACTAATCTAATATTCGAAACTAATAGCTGAAAATTGAACTATGTTGTGGAAAATTGATGTGTTTTACTGAAAATTCATCTTTTTTGGTAAGAAATCATTTTTTTGTTTTTAAAAATGCCACTAATTTGTTTAAAATTAATCACTTCAGGCTGAAAATTTAACTGCTTAGTTGAAAATTAACTTTTTTGTTAAAAAATCATATTTTCGGGTTGAAAATTATTTTCTTTTGTAAAAAATGCGTTTCTTCTATTGAGAATTTTTTTTTAAATGAAAATTGAACTTCTTCATTTTTTGTTGAAAATTGAACGTTTTAGTTTGAAAATTCAAATATTTGGTTGAAATATTTTTTAATTTGTTGAAACTTCGTCTTTTTCTATAAAAAAAGTTAATTTTCTTGGTCGAAAGTTCAACTATTTGGTTAAAAATGTATGTATTTTGTTAGAAATTCATCTTTTTTGGTAAAAAATCATTTTTTTGTCCTTAAAAAGGCCACTGATTTGTTTAAAATTAATCACTTTAGGCTGCAAGTTGAACTACTTAGTTTAAAATTAACTTTTTGGTCAAAAAATCATATTTTCTTGTTGAAAATTCTTTTCTTTTGTAAAAAATGCGTTTCTTTTATTGAGAATTTTTTTTCAATGAAAATTGAACTTTTTCATTTTTTGTTGAAACCTGAACATTTTAGTATAAAAATTCAAATATTTGGTTGAAATATTTTTTAATTTGTTGAAACTTCGTCTTTTTCTATAAAAAAAGTTAATTTTCTTGGTCGAAAGTTCAACTATTTGGTAAAAATGTATGAATTTTGTTAGAAATTCATCTTTTTTGGAAAAAAATCATTTTTTTGTCATTAAAAATGCCACTGATTTGTTTAAAATTAATCACTTCAGGCTGAAAATTGAACTACTTAGTTTAAAATTAATTTTATTGTCGAAAAATCATATTTTCGGGTTGAAAATTCTTTTCTTTTGTAAAAAATGTGTTTCTTTTATTGAGAATTTTTTTCAATGCAAATTGAACTTTTTCATTTTTTGTTGAAAATTGAACATTTTAGTTTAAAAATTTAAATATTTGGTTGAAATATTTTTTAATTTGTGGAAAATTCGTCTTTTTCTATAAAAAAAGAGTTAATTTTCTTGGTCGAAAGTTCAACTATTTGGTTAAAAATGTATGTATTTTGTTAGGAATTCATCTTTTTTGGTAGAAAACTAATCTAATAGTTGAAACTAACAGCTGAAAATTGAAAATTGATGTGTTTTGCTGAAAATTCATCTTCTTAGGTAGAAATTATTTTTTTTTCAATGTCACTGTTTTGTTTAAAATCAATCATTTTTAGGTTGAACATTGTACTGCTTAGTTAAAAATTAACATTTTTGTTGAAAAATCATATTTTCGGGTTGGAAATTCTTTTCTTGTGTAAAAAATGCGCTTCTATTATTGAGAATTTGTTTGAAATGAAAATAGAAATATTCAATTTTTTTGTGGAAAATTGAAGATTTTAGTTTAAAAATTCAAATATTTGGTTGAAAATTTTTTTAATTTGTTGAAAATTCTATGAGGAAGCAAAATCGTTTGATACTTATGAGGAAGCAAAATGCTCATAAAATGAGCATAAAATTAGATTCCTAATTTTTTTATTAAAAAAGACTAATTTTCTTAGTTAAAAGTTCAATTATTTGGTTAAAAATCTATGTATTTTGTTGAAAATTGTTCATTTTTGGTAGAAAATTAATCTTCTTTGCTGAAAATTCAACTATTTGGTTAAAAATTTATGTATTTTATTGAGAATTTGTATTTTTAGTAGAAAATGAATTTTCTTGGTTGAAAATTCATCTTTTAGGTTCAAAATGTATTTGTTTGGTTAAAAATGAATCTTTTTTGGTTGAAAATTCATCTTTTTTGGTGCAATTCAACTGATCATGATTTAAAATAATAATCTTCTCTTGGTTAAAGTATCAACTATTACTTGGTTGAAAAATGAACCACACTATTTGTTATAATATTTCATAGAATTATATATAATATTACAATAGAATATTTTATTTAAGTAAATATTTGACTTAGATAGCAGCTACATATTAGTTTTGAAATATGAGTGTTTTAAAAATATTAAATGTTTTTTATCATAATAATTTATTATATTTAACAAGATTTCTAAACGTAGCTGAATAGTTTAATAAGTTCGCTAAAAGTTGGCGTTTTGCGTCATGACTTTCTTTAAAATTTGAAAATTAAAAATTGTTTTATACTTCCGGGTTCAATATGAAAATGTTCATCCTCAACTATTTTAGCTTCTCTACGTACATTTCCAAAATGAAAAAACACTGTTTCAATGCATAGACAATTTCAACTCACGGCGCCCAAAAGTTCGGATTGCTTACCCAAAAATTAAGAAATTTGATAGCAATTTTAAATAAAAATTCTTGAATTTTTGATGGCCTTCAATTTGAAAAAAAAAGAAATATTAAGTAATTTTCGATTTGGGATTTTCTAATTCTTGAGACGTCGAATTATATTTATATTTAACAACTTGTGTAACAAGAAAAAACAACTGTTTACTTGCTAATAAATATTTCAAAAACTTTAAATATTGGTTCAAAATTTTGGAATTCAAGAATTCGAAAAATTAATCGTGTTTAAAGACATGTATGCAATATTTGTTATAAATAATTATCATATAATTCTAAACTTACTTTTGAAATAAAGCAGACCCCCGAGTACGAGGAATAAAATTTCAACAAAAATCTGCATTTTTTAAAAAGACACTATTATAGAGAACTGTATTTTGATTTTTGCAGAATTTGTTGTGAGGAGGATCTCGATAGGTTCCTGCTATATATACTAATTTTCATGGCTTTATTTATTCTTCATAATAAAGAGGGGAGCGAGGCAGATTTTTAATACCAGACCATTGAATTTTCCGTATTTGCTTTGTAATTACAGAACCTTCAGGATGAAGATAGTATCAGATAGCATGGTATATGTCGAAAAAGCAAGCAATTAATATTATTTTCTCTTTTGAAAAGTTGGAATAATTCTATTTTGAATTGAAAAAAAATATTGCAGGTAAACATATAACATTTTTTTTATTCACATTAATTAAAATAAGACAAAAATAATTATTTGCAACATGAAGATGTACGCTCTCATTCTATAATTATAATTTTTACATTCTCATTCTAATGAGAAGGTATTGGTTTTATGTAAAATTTGACATAGTCGGTTTTCATCAAATCTCCACGTTTTGAGACCCCCTGAGCTAGAAAAAACGATTTTTACGAAGGTGTCTGTCTGTCTGTAGTCTGTCTGTCTGTCTGTAGCCACGATAACTTTCGAAAAAATGACCAGATTTGATTGAACTTTGGCACACTATTTATGCTCGAAAAATAGAGAACAAGTTCGTTAACCAGCTATTTTGGATGAAAATCCAAAAAGTGAGCACATTTTGAAAATTTTTGAGACCACTTTTTTGAAAGATTTGAAAATTCTATGTACGGTTATTAGTAGTACGCAAAATGACGAATAAAATATTCTTATGACTTTTCGTGATAAAAAAAAAATTACTGGAGTTATAGCATTTTCAAAATTCCAAAAAACAAACGAAAATGAACATTTTAAGCCGAAAAACGCACGATATGAAAAAAAGTCAAGAGGAGAAAAACGTTGATTCCTGAAAACCCTATAATATTTTCATAACAACTTTTTGAATTTTTTGAAAAATAAAAAATTCAAATTTTGATCGCACAAAAAATTAATGAAAAATCATAAAAGCCATTTTGCTGTAAAACTATGCAAGATACCAGAAAAGGTCATCTCACCAAAATTGTGCACCTTAAAAAGATCTACACATTTCTTAACATTCACTTTTTGATATGACGCGTAGTTTTTGTTTTATTCGTAAAAAACAGCATTGAAAATAGAAAAATCAAATTTTCAGACGAATATTACCAGCTACGAAAAAATGACCGAAACAAAATTTGTTCATCCAAGGAAGAGGTACAAATTTATTGTGACTTATATTTCGATAGGATGCGTGGTTTTTGTTTTATTCGCGAAAATAACATTGACAGTAAAAAAAATCAAATTTTTGAAAAAACAATGCAAGGTACGAAAACATATAAATGAACAAAAATTGTGCATTCAAAAAGGACTTACACACCCATAATCAATTTTTGTGGTAAGAATATATTCAAAATGAAAAAATTAACTTTTTTGATAAACGGCAGAAGCTAAAATAAAATGTTAACTAATAAAATTTGTCGCCTGAATTATATCATTACTTTTCATTTGAAATCAAATACAAATTTAGTAATTTGTATATGAAGAACATATAACACGAAGCATAAAGTGCGCGCTCAGTGTATTTACCAAATCGCACGCCGTAAGTGCGCTCAAACTTTTTTGTTTCTATCATACGGTTCAAATGATTTTCAAATCAAATATCGAGCGCGAAGCGCGAGTGTCTGGATGAGAATGTGTTCCTTAAGGTCGATAGAACCTTGAGTAAATAAAGTTCCTTTTCAGTCTAAAATAAAAATAAATTTAACAATCACTTAATATGTAGAGGTTTTGATAATTTTATAATGTTTGCAAACAAACTTTTTCTTTTCATCGAAGTCGAACACGAAGTTCAAAAATCTAGAGGAGCCTAGCGTAAAGCGCGATGCAAAAACGCCCGAGCGCGTAGCGCGAGGTGAATACATAATCGAGCGCGAAGCGCGAGATAAATATATGATCGAGCGCGAAGCGCGAGATCCAACAGTCGCGCGCCCTAGGCGCGCTCAAACTTGCGAGCGAAGCGAGCCGCGCGCGAAGCGCGCCATGAGAATGTGCCCGCGAAGCGGGCAGATTTTTTATATTTAGTCACAATCTTTTGATATTTTAGAAGTCAAAATAGAAATTCTAGATCTTCTGCTCGAGGCTTAAAGTATTAAAATTACTTTATCACTATTATTTTCCATAATAAAATCAACTAAAGAAATAATTAACAAAATAAAATTCTTGTCTTATGGATTTTTCAACCCTGAGTTTTTGTATAACATTTATTGTTGTTGAATAAGCACAATGTATAGATTCGAAATCCTTGTAAATCTGATAAAATACATTGAAATAAAAATAAATAAATAAATTAGTTTAATTAAATTAATTAGAAATTCCAGGGAATCTCTTAAGATATCCAAAAACCATATAGGTTTCCTAAAATCCTTTAAATTGTTGTAATTGCTTCAAATTCTTTTAGTTATTTTTTTTTTTTTCACAAAAATGAATCTTTGGAAATACCTTCAAATATTTGAAAATATATTAGAATCTTTGAGATCTTACAAAAACCCTCAATTTTTGTGAAATTCTTTCAAATTCATAGAAATATTATAAAATTTCTATCCCATAAAAATCCTTTGACATTTTTCAAAGTCTCTTGGAATCTTCTAAAAATATCCTAAAACCTTTTAAATCCTATGAAATCTTTCATGATTATTATGAAGTTTGGAAAACTCTTTGGAATCCCATTAAATTGAAAATTAATTTTTTTTAAATGAATATTATTTATTTCTTTATCAAGAATACAATAATCAAATATTTCTATTTAAGAAAATGTTTAATGTTTGAAGTTTCTAAACTTAAACTTTGAATTTAAAATAACAATATTTGAAACAAAAATTTGGAGGACTGAAAAGTCCCGGAAAATAAAATTCTCAACTCTGTCAAATTCCCGAATTGAGAAATTCCCGAATAATGAAATTCCCGAATTTGAAAATTCCCGATTAAAAAATTTCCGAACAGGTTACGATATTACCGAAATGGATAATTCCCAACAGTTTATAATATTACCGAATTTAAAAATTCCCGACAGAAAATAGCCAAATTATAAAATATCCGAACTAGGAAATTCCCGAATTTAAACAAATAAAATAATCAAATATCTTTATCAAGAAAAAAATTATTTTTAATGTTTAAAGTTTCTAAAATTATTGTTTAACTTAGAAATAACAATAATTAAAAAATATATATTTCTGGATGAAAATTGTCTTCAAGTATTGTTATTTTGAATTCAAACAATAGTCTTAGAAACTTTGATCAGGAAAAAAATATTTGTTTTTTATAAAAATATTTGATGATTGTATTTTTAATAAATAAATAATATTGATTAAAAACCCATTTTTTTTTATTCTTTCGGGAGTTTTATAATTCAGGAATTTTTCAGTTCGGATATGTTATAATTCGGGAATTTTCCAATTCGCGAAGTTTATTACATGTTCGAAAATTTTATTATTCTGGAAATTCCCAATTCGGGAATTTGACAGTCATGAATTTTATTTTTTATGATTTTTCAGTCGTCCAAAAATTTTCATCCAAAAATATTTTTTTTCAATAACAGTTATTTAAGATTTAAGCAGTAATTTTAGAAACTTTAAACATTACAATTTTGTTTTGATAAAAATATTTGATTATTGTATTTTTAATAAATAAATAATATGCATGAAAAAATTTTTTCATTTGTCTAAATTCGGGAATTTTATAATTGGGGAATTTTCTAGTTTGGATGTTCTGGAATTCGGCAATTTTATGTCTGGAATTTTCCAATTCGGTAATATCATAAACTGTCGGGAATTTCATCATTCGGGAATTTTTTATTTCGTTAATATTCTAAACTCTCCGGGAATTTTATTATTATGGAATTTTCCTATTCGGGAATTTAATTATTCGGGGATTTTCTAATTCAGGAATTTTACAGTCCCAAGAATTTTTCAGTCTTCCCAATTTTTCAACATAAGTGTATTTGGATATTATTTTTCATTTCGAGAAAGCTATTTAATTAAATAATAAAATCATTACACATTTTTTATGAATTTTATAATTTAATTGTAAACTTTTTAGAAAATAAAGAATAATGTCAAAATACACTTATGGTGAAAACCCATTTTTTTCTGATGTTTGAAAAAAATTCAGTTTTATCCCAATGCAATTGGTATTATTCTTTATCCCTCAGCTTGCAGACAACTTTGGTTTCCCAACCTGAAATGCCTGATAGAATATACTTAAATTTCCATCAATATTGTCCTAATATAAAATGTTCTCTACAGTACAAAATTAAGATTTTCAATTTACATTGAATATTTTTGATAAATATTTAATAACTTTTTAAAATAAAATTTTACGATTCAGGGTGCCCTCATACGTAGCAAAACTTATGAGTTCAAAAAATTATTTTTCTGAATTTTCGAAAAATGAAAAAGAAAAATTTTTTCCTGATTTTTCTGTTTGAAAATTAACTTGTTGAATGATAATAAAAATTTGAAGCATGAAATAAGGTCGATAGGAGTTGTAGTTGTTCAGAAATCATCTTTTAGCTTCAAAATTTTACTCCGTAAAAAGGCTTTTATATTAAACTGCAATACTGACGGATCTCGAAACTTTCAAAACGGAAATTTCTATCTCATAACTTGTGAATTATGGTTAAGATCATAGCAAATATGGCGACTTTTTCGAATGTTGTCGAGTGCTTTATTGACAGTCATGGAAAATATGTAACCATTCGTCCGCAATAAGTGCAATTATTTTTAAAATGAAATGGTAATAAGTGGAATGTTTCTAAAAATCTGGTGTCCTGATTTCCAGACCAATTTCAACCATACCTCACTGTTCTTTGCACTGCTGTCAACTACACAGCAGAAGACGCTTTTTCGCTGACAAATTATTCTAAGACAGTTTAAAAACACGGAATTATCTCACTTTCGTGTAAAGTTTATTCGACAAGGTCAATTTTTTTTTGCAGCGAATCTTTCAACGGAAATCGATGTAAAGTTTATCTTCTGTTTTTTCTGTGCTGCTTCTGTTCTTAATATTAGAAAAACTTTGTAAATATTGGGAATACAACCGTAATGTATAGGATATATTTGTTCGCGTCTTCGAGACGTATCGATTGCCCAATTGAAGAACCATTCATGACCTGCCATTACCTACCAATATCGTTTTTAAATTTTTCAAAAAAATTATTCAACTTCTTTATAAGAGTTTTTTCTTTGATATATTGAATATAACATTACTGCATTGGATGTAATTGTTTGCGTCTCTAAGACGCGTGGATTGATCTATTGACCAACTTTATACGAACATTCTTGAATAATCAACAGCGACTTGGAAAAATAAGAAAAAAGTTACATTGTACATTGTAACTATGAACATTGATTGGCATTTTTGCGGGCTCTCTGGTTTTCTGAAAATAAGATTTTCTGTAAGAGAAAAACGTAAGCCTGAAAAATATTGAACGTATCCATTTTTCGATTTTTGTTAGAAAAAAAACCTCCCACTATGAGGAAGGAAATTCATTTGATACACGAGTCACCCTTGCTGCTGAAGTATCGTTTAAGTCCTTCAGCATGGGTACATATAACGCCAGATGACCCGACTTTATTGGGTATAGGCGTGTGAAAATTTTTCTTTTTCTAAGTTGGGCTTATAATCACTGTATGATTATATCACAACCTGTGATAACCCGCAGCTGCATCCGAATTTATTAGAAGTACTTGCATTATAATGATCATTTGGCTAGGGGAGAGGAAAACTGCAGAAAACCACCCGCCGAGCTCAGCCGGTTTTCTCCACAGTTGAATTTTGACGTCCGTTTTTAATTATTCATATTTTGTTTATTATGTATGTATTAATAAAATTATTTTTTATCTGTTTCAGGTAAGTTCTCCTATAATTACGTGACTGTTCATCTGGTTGGTAAGAGAAAATATATTTATTCTGGCATCTCAATTTTCTTAAGTACTCAATTATTTTTTTTCAAGAAGCCATATTTTTTGGTCAGAAATTCAACTGTTTTGTTAGAAATTCAACCATTTTGTTGATAATTTAATTCTTTTGTCAAAAATTCAACTGCTTTATTGAAAATTCGTCCTTTCTGGTTGAAAATTTATCTTTTCTGGTAAAAATGTCATCTTTCTTAATTGAAAATTAACTTTTTCATTGAAAATTTATCCTTTAGGTTTAAAAAGTCTGCAATTATAGTTTTTGTTGAAAATTCAACTGTTTTGTTAAAAATGCATCCTTTTAGGTTGGAAATTCAAGTGCTTTATAGAAAATTTGTCTTCTTTAGTTTAGAATTCAACTGTTAGCTGGAAAATTAAGTTTTTTCGTAAATTCATATTTTTTGGCGAAAGATTAAACTGTTTATTTCAAACATTAACTACCTTCTAAAAAATTCGCTTTTTGGCCTAAAAATTAAACTATTTGATTAAAAATCAAACTATTTGGTTGAAAATTAAGATTTCGTTGAAGATTCATACGTTTGCGTTGAAAATTCAATTATTTTATAGAAAATTCATGAATTTGATTTGAAAATTCATTTTTTTTTTTTGTTAACAATTTGACTTTCTTGTTGAAGACTCTTCCTTTTTGTCTAATTCAGTTGTTTCTAAATTTAAATTAAATTTTTCTTATTGAAATATCAACTATAAGTAAAAATCGCTCTACACTTCGATTTTTGATGAATTTTGATGTATTTTTTCAAACTTTTCTAACGCTTTGAGGTATAATCTATAACTGCTAATTTTTTACTTCAGCTAAAGAAAATGTTTTTAATTTATAACAACTATAATGTTCTGTACTTTTATAACTTTCCACGTGTGCCACTGCCCTAAAGTGGCTCAAAAGTGAGACAGGGCTCAAATCAGTACAGTAACTATATTTGAATAGTTGATAATGCGCTAGATTACAAAAAAAAATTGTTCATAATTTTATAAACAAATTAATAAAAAGTAACATTTTTTCGTGATTTGCAATGATTAGCTATTGAAATGCATAGTGTTTGTCTAGAATACGATTAAAATTTACGTACGACTACTATTAGTTAAAATTAGCTGCTCCCTTGAAATATTTTAAAAAATATTTTAAAACAAATACCCAGTTTGACAATGTGTGAATGAATAGGCTCATTTTTTCGCAGATAAACTGAAAATATCTTCTCAATGACTCCCTGTTGTCATACATTGTAATTTGCAAATCTTTTTCATTTATTCAAACAATGATTATAAACAATTACAAACAAAAACGCATAAAGCTGCTGTTTTTAATAGAAAAAATAATTAGATTTCGGATAATATTTACAATAGTTAAATAATTACGATATGTTATGTTATGTTTTGGTTTCCTATTTTCTTCAGTAACTTCTTTGAACATAATTAAGAGACTTCTATCTTGTACAACTGCTTGGTATATCGGTCCTTGTTGCAATAATACAAAAATGTGGCCTTTCAAATCAAAATTAAGAGTTCCATGATGGAAAACTTTGGAATTTTCTGCTGACAGAAATATCGAGCTCTGTAAATTTATATAAGCGAGTTGAGGTTTATCAGTATCTTAATGAAATAAATAATGAAACGTCGATCTGGTGATTATGTAAACATCATGAATCAAAAAAGGCAAACTTTTTCTTTATCAGGATGGATGCAGGATGATCTTTCTTTACTATATTTATCGATGTGTAGCGAGATGTGTAGCTTTTCTGAAAGTAGTGCCATCCTTCATCCGTATATGAACTTTGTCTGCTCTCTAAATCCAAATTAGTAAAAATTCTACTAATGTAATTAGTAGCATTGTGTTTGACTGTTAAATTAGTAATTTTATCACTTTCAACTACATGAAATGTTCAGGTTCATGTTACTATAAATGAATTAGTAAGCGTATCATACTAATCTGCTTAGTAGTACTAACTTACTAATTCAATGAGTAGCAATGAATTGCTATAGAGAAATAATTTTTAAATTTTGAAAATACTTTCCGATGGCTTGGATTTGGTTTTCTCAATTCATATTCTTAGTTTATATTGTTATAATAATAATTGTGTTCACATTTTCATCAGGAATCGGTACTTATTTCAAAGAAGGTTGACGACGTTTGAACAATTTTACGTGATGTAAACATTTTTGTCAAAAAATCGCTGATTTTAAACAAAACAAAACAACTGTAAAAGAAGATGTACAATCTTAAACAATTTTTTGTTATGTTAGTCTTTTTCATCTACAATTTGTGTTGTTAATAAAAAATCATCAGATTTCAAAGAATATTTAAAATTTCGTCGGAAATTGGTATTTTCAAACAAAGGTCATTAGATATAAATCCAATGATTTAAAAAAAATTAAATTTAAAAGTTTGAATAATTGCGGATTATGTTCATTTTTTCGTAGAAAACCAAGATTTCTTTCACAAATCATTAGACTTCAGAGACGATTCATAATTTTTTTTTTAACAATTTCAAGTTATGTTGGTGTTTTACATCGAAAAGTCGTATATTCAAACAGAAATAATCATAATTTAAACAAGATTAAGAATATTTTAATAACTTTGGATTATTTTAGTGTTTTCTTTTCTGCAGCAAAATTATTGATCGGAAAATTTGAATCGATCCGTAGAGTTAAAGAAATATTGAGTTTGCTTATGTTTGTTTTCTACGGGGTTACAAATGGGACGGGCCTCGGTTGTAACTCTGATTCGTAGACCGGGCCGCCTGGAATTACTACAAAAATGTGCTGGTTGACGTCAAAATTATAATTTTTACGATCAAATGGCATGAACTTTCCAGCTGAAGTTTGTTCATTATCAATATTTATATGAGCAATCCACGGTATCGGATTGTCAGGCTTATGATTGGGTTTTGGAGAATGAACGCTCATTGCTTCCAATGTATAATAATGACATCTAAATCCCTTGTTTATAAAAACGAAATGTCCCGAAGGAAATGGTATTCGATCATCCATCCATGAGGGTTCTGCATTGGAGGGTTTATTGTTTTCATTAAGGCTTCTCTTGATATATCCTCTGTAACTCGATTCATCCCGCATTATTATTTGAACGCTGTTTTTTGGTATAGGTAACGGAGATCCATCTGCACCTAATTTTGTAACAAAAAAATTGACATTTCTGAAGTAAATGTATACTGGTAACATAAACATGAAGATTTAACCATTTTAAAAAATATGCGGAAGAACATCATGTAAGCTGTCTATTGACGCTAGCAGATTATAGGGCAGTCAGTGAAGATATAAAAAATCGAAAGTTTCTCTCCTAAAATGAACCAGTGGAATTTCACTTGTTAAAATGGCCAATTTTACTGATGATCAGTAAGATTTCAACAGTTTACTCAGTCGAATTCCGTCACTGGTTAAATCAGTAAGGTTCACTGGTTACTCAGTACCAGTAGTCATCTGGTCGTTGGCGTTGTCGGCGTAACACAGTGGGGCAAAAAAAGTACCCGTGGACAAATCAATTTTTAGCCCTACACTATTCATCCGATTTGAACGTTCTTGTTTTTTAAATAAAAGCTTTTCAAATTTCGATAAGATTTGTATAAACAGCTTTTTTTTATTTGTTTAAAAATTTTTTATTCAACAGCAAAGTTGCAATTTTTTTTTTCACTTTTCCCAAGTGTCATTTCGTTTAAGATATTCACATTCATCGAAGAAGATCTCAACAGCGTTACAACTGTATGGTAATAATTTTCATTATTCTTAATTTATAAATATATTTCATTAATTTTCATTATTAATGAAGAAAAGTCATTTTTTTGTATTGGCAATATAATAGCTTATTGACATTAATAGATTTTGTACAAAATGTGAGAGAAATGAATGCTTCATTACCGTGAATTAAGAATAGATGCTTTTTGGTAATTGTTTGAACAATTTTTATGAACAACTTCACAGTTTCGCGACTTTTCGATGAATAGGCTCAATTTTTGTTTACGGAATCAACTAGGAATGTCTTCCCGATAACTCTTTGCTATGATACTTTTGAAATTGACAACAATTATTCATTATTTGAACAATTGTTATAAACAAATGCATTTTGTGTCCATTTTTTGCCGATTGAAAACTTTGATTGTTTCTCAATCCAATGAAATCACGTGGTATTCAAAAGCAGTGCTGTTGCTTCTCGAAGCTTCAAGTTAATTTGCAAAGTATCATAGCAAAGAGTCATCGGAAGATCGATATGGATCGTCATCGTGAGATCGGCAGACAATCGATTGTCTTTTGTCTACCCTGCGCTGCGAATAGAAGCCGACAAGTTTTACTTAATTCCACAAGAAAAGTTTAGCCTATACATTGAAAAATAGTTGCAATGTGAATTTCTTTATAAAAAATTTTTAAATAATGAATATTTGTTGTCAATTTGCTAACTTTCATAGCAAAGAGTCATCGGAAAGACATTCTCAGTGGATTCCATATACAAAAATTGACACCATTCATTATAAACTGCGAATTTTTTTATAAAAATTGTTTAAATAATGAATAATTGTTGTCAATTTGCAAAGTTTCATAGCAAAAACTCATCGGACAGACATTCCTAGTTGATTTCGTAAACAAAAATTGAGCCTATTCATTGAAAAATCTCCAAACTGTGAATTTATAATAAATTTAAAATTTAAATTTAAATTTATTATAATGAATCATCGTGAAAGCACTTAATCTA
>CAKNYM010053150.1:363625-378383 GCA_932195095.1 Andricus curvator | reverse complement strand
TTTATAATAAATTTAAATTTATTATAATGAATCATCGTGAAAGCACTAAATTCATTAAACTGTGAATAAGCTTATGCAAATTGTTTAAATAATTGATAATTGTTGTCAATTTGCAAAGTATCATAGAAAAGAGTCATCGGTAAGACATTCCTAGTAGACTTCGTAAACAAAAATTGAGCCTTTTCATTGAAAACTCGCCAAAATGTGAATTTGTTCATAAAAATTGTTTGAATAATGAATAATTGTTGTCAATTCGCAAAGTATCATAGTGAAAAGTCATCGGAAAGACAAATATAGCTGATTTCGTAAACAAAAATTGAGCCTATTCATTGAAAAGTCGCGAAACTGTGAATTTTTTTATAACAATTGTCTAAACAATTACGAAAAAGCATCTACTCTTAATTAATGGTAATGGAACATTAATTTGTCTCACATTTTATACGAAATCTGTTAATCAATGATCTGTTAATCATTAAATTGTTTAGAACACAATAACATTTTTTTTTAAATTTTTCTAACCAACTGGAAATTATTCCCATATAGTTGTGATACTGTTTTAAGATCATCTGTGATCGATGTGAATGTCTGAAACGAAATAGCACTTGGGATAAGTAAAAAAAATTTAACTTTGTTGTTAAATAACAAATTTTTAAACAATTAAAAAAAATTCGAATTACACAAATCTTTTCGAAATTTAAAAGGCTATGAAGAATAGAAAACACGATTTTCGCGGATTAGAAAGAATTGTAAGAGATTTCGGAATATTTCAAACAAAGTCATGGGATTTCAAATGATTTTAAAATATACCGAAGTGTTTTCACGAATTTTGAAGGGTGCTGGGGAATTTTCATGTGTTTTTGAAAATTTGAAGGGATTCCAAAAGATTCGCAAAAATTTCCTTTGGTTAAAAATTCTACTATTTGGTTTAAAATTGAACTATTTTGACGAAAATTCGTTCTTTTTGTTGAAAATTGAACATTTTAGTTTAAAAATTCAAATATTTGGTTGAAATTTTTTTAATTTGTTGATAATTTGTTTTAATTTATAAGATACGCTTCAAAAATATTGAAAGTATCAATTTTTTCCTTTGTTAGGGAAAACCTCGCTCTATGAGGAAGCAAATTTGTTTGTACTTCTGAGGAAGCAAAATTCTCAAAAATGAGCATAAAATTAGTTTCCTAATTCTGTTATTAAAAAAGACTAATTTTCTTGGTTGATAGTTCAATTATTTGGTTAAAAATGTATGTATTTTGTTGAAAATTGTTCCTTTTTGGTAGAAAATTAATCTTCTTTGCTGAAAATTCAACTATTTGGTTAAAAATTTATGTATTTTATTGAGAATTTATATTTCTAGTAGAAAATGAATTTTCTTGGTTGAAAATTCATCATTTAGGTTCAAAATTTATTTGCTTGGTTAAAAATGAATCTTTTTTGGTTGAAAATTCATCTTTTCTTGGTGCAATTCAACTGATTATGATTTAAAATAAAAATCTTCTCTTGGTTAAAGTATCAACTATTACTTGGTTGAAAAATTAACCACACTATTTGCTATAATATTTTATAGAATTACATATGATATTACAATAGAATATTTTATTTAAGTAAATATTTGACTTAAATAGCAGCTACGTATTAGTTTTGAAATATGAGTGCTTTTAAAAATATTAATTGTTTTTTATCGTAATAATTTATTCTATTTAACAAGATTTCTAAATGTAGCTGAATCGTTTGATAAGTTCGATAAAGGTTGGCGTTTTGCCTTATGACTTTCTTTAAAATTTGAAAATTTAAAATTGTTTTATCCTTCCGGGTTCAATATGAAGATCTTCATCCTCAACTATTTTAGCTTCTCTGCGTACATTTCCAAAATGAAAAAACACTGTTTCAATGCATGGACAATTTCAACTCACGGCGCCCAAAACTTCGGATTGCTTAATTAAAAATTAAGAAATTTTATAGCAATTTTAAATAAAAATTCTTACATTTTTGATGGCCTTCAATTTGAAAAAAAAGAAATATTAATTAATTCTCGATTTCGGATTTTCTAATTCTTGAAACGTCGAACTATATTCATATTTGACAACTTGCGTAACAAGAAGAAACGACTGTTTACTAGGTAATAAATATTTCAAAGACTTTAAATATTGATTTAAAATTGTGAAATTCAAGAATTCGAAGAAGTAATCGTGTTTAAAGACATATATGCAATATTTGTTATAAATAATTATCATATAATTTTATACTTACTTTTAAAATAAAGCAGACTTCCGAGTATGAGGAATAAAATTGCAGCAAACATCTTCATTTTTTGTAAAGACACTATTATAGAGAACTGTATTTTGATTTTTGAAGAATTTGTTGTGAGGAGGATCTCGATAGGTTCCTGATATATATACTAATTTTCATGGCTTTATTTATTCTTCATAATAAAGAGGGGAGCAGAGCAGATTTTTAATGCCAGACATCTGAATTATCCGTATTTGCTTTGTAATTACAGAACCTTCAGGATAAAGATAGTATCAGATAGCATGGTAGATGTCGAAAAAGCAAGCAATTAATATTATTTTCTCTTTTAAAAAGTTGGAATAATTCTATTTTGAATTGAAAAAAAGTATTGCAGGTTAACATATAACATTTTTTTATTCATATTAATTAAAATAATACAAAAATAATTATTTGCAAAATGAAGATGTACGCTCCCATTTTATAATTATGATTTTTTATATTTAGTGACAATCTTTTGATATTTTAGAAGCCAAAATAGAAATTTTAGATCTTCTGCTCAAGGCTTAAGAAATTAAAATTACTTTCTTACTATTATTTTTCATAATACAATCAACTGAAGAAATCATTAACAAAATAAAATTCTTTTCTTTTTTTTTCTTTTTTTCTTTATTTTGTAGAAAATTTATTTTTGTTAAATGAGCACAATGCCTCGATTATCCTGATAATTCTCCTCTCTGTCGTATTTTCACATCATAAGTTAATTGTGGAAATTAATTTTAATTACATATCAATGAACTATAACCTCAATTGTGATGGTAGTCTGTTTTTAAACATTTTACGCAAATAAAAAATTTTAACTGTGATTTCTATTATAATTGAATTATATTTATCATATTAAGTATCATTTGTGAAACTCGCGTACGTTTCGGTTCTACTTTCGCTATAGGATTGAATTCTCCATTTCCTTATAGTGACACATTCGAATAATTATTTTTTTTCGGTTTGAATAGAAGTATGTCAGAGATCTGTGTATGTCTATAGATCAAAAATTTTATAACTCAAAAAGATGTTCAAATTAAGTATTTTTACGCTCTTAATGGGCACTCCTATTTAAAAAAACACCGATACTTTAAGGAATTGATTTTGATAATTACAAACAAAAACGCATAAAGCTGCTGTTTTTAATAGAAAAATCATTGGATTTCGGATAATATTTACAATACTTAAACAATTATGATATGTTATGTTATGTTTTAGTTTACTATTTTCTTCAGTAACTTCTTCGAACATAATTGAGAGACTTCTATCTTGTACAACTGCTTGGTATATCGGTCCTTGTTGCAATAATACAAAAATGTGGCCTTTCAAATCAAAATTAAGAGTTCCATGATGGAAAACTTTGGAATTTGCTGCTGACAGAAATATCGAGCTCTGTAAATTTATATAAGCGAGTTGAGGTTTATCAGTATCTTAATGAAATAAATAATGAAACGTCGATCTGGTGATTATGTAAACATCATGAATCAAAAAAGGCAAACTTTTTTTTTATCAGGATGGATGCAGGATGATCTTTCTTTACTATATTTATCGATGTGTAGCGAGATGTGTAGCTTTTCTGAAAGTAGTGCCATCCTTCATCCGTATATGAACTTTGTCTGCTCTCTAAATCCAAATTAGTGAAAATTTTACTAATGTAATTATTAGTAATTTTATCACTTTCTACTACATGAAATGGTAAGATTCATGTTACTATAAATGCATTAGCAAGAGTATTATACTAATCTGCTTAGTAGTACTAACTTACTCATTCAATGAGTAGCAAGGAATTGCTATAGAGAAATAATTTTTAAATTCTTTAAATACTTTCCAATGGCTTGGATTTAGTTTTCTCAATTCATATTCTTTGTTTATATTGTTATAATAATAATAATTGTGTATGAACAATGAAATATTTAAAATTCAAACATCACATTTGATGTAATTGTTTGCATCTCTAAGACGCGTGGATTGATCTATTGACGAACTTTCAATGAACATTCTTGAATAATCAGTGACGACTTAGAAAGTTAAAAAAAAAGTTGCATTGTTTTTGTAACTGAACACATTGATTGACATTTTTATGGGCTATCTGCTTTTTGGTTTGCTTATCATGCTTGACAAAGTTTGAAATGATGAAAAAATGATTAAATTATTTTAAGAATAGTTTCAAGAAAAACGAAGAACGCGCATCCAGATATTTCGGAGAAGAGTCCTAACGCGTTTTTTTTTGGATCGGACGCTTAGTTTTTTATCATGCTGTGCAAACATTTTAATTATATCAAAAATGATTTTATTGTTAAAAAAATGGTCTAAAAATGTGTTTCAACAATATCTTTTTACATAATTTGTTTTCGCCAAATCGCGGAAAGTTATTTTTCTCTGGAATGAATAACACTATTTACAAATTTTAAATCTAATTTTTTTTGTGTAGGATACTTTGAAATTTTTTACGCAATATCTATTGGTTTAAAATACTTTTTCATCCTGTAAATCGTGAAAAGTTATTATTTTCTAGAATTAATACCGCATGTAATGAATGTTAGTGATATTTTTTGTCACTTATTAGTTAATTTTTTCTTTTGTTAACTAAATTGATCTGAAAAAAAACTCTCTATAACTTAACTGAAAAGAATGGTTAAAAAAGCATCTTATTCCTTTAGAAATTAGGTTATAAGTTTTTAAATAAGAAAATACTGAATAAAAAGCGACACAGTGTAAAATTTTTTTTTTAATATTATTTTCTCCACCTTTCCTATAAAAAGGCCCAAGTGAATGATTTCTTAAGTGTTTAAATAATTGAAAACTGTCTTTGACACACACAATGTTACTCTTGGTATTTATTAAATGCGTTATTGATTCTAGAAAGTAGTAACTTTTTAATATGTACAGGGAAAATAATTGTTTAAACAAATGCAAATTGTTTAAATAATTGTCAAATATCATTAAAAAAATTGCGCTCAGCATTCATTAGTTGGGTCATTCACTCCAAAAAATAATACATTTTTACAATTTAGAGGATACAAGTTTTTTCAAACAAATAAAACTGTTTAAATAATTACAAAATATATGTTAAAACAAGAAACGCAAACAAATAATAATTGTTCAAACAATTTGAAATTACAAAGAAAATATTCAGAAACTTGTCACTTATAAAATACAAATAAATCACGTGAAAAAGTTTTCTAAAAGTACTGTCTTCAACATACATTTTACATGAAACTGCTATTTTGCATTTTTAGGGCATCTTCCGGGCACAGTATAAGGGATCGTCAAAAATCGAAAATCGAATGTTCACATGTATGAATTTAGACCACCCTAATGTGCATTCAATCTGAAATTAATTATTTATCATTAATTAATCAAAAATTACGTAATTTAAAGTCACATGAGCAATATTTGTTATAAATAATAATCATAGTATTATTCTATACTTACTCTTGAAATAAAGCAGAACCGTGAGTGTGAGAAATGGAATTCCATAAAAAATCTTAATTTTTTATTAAGACACAATTATATAGAACTATTTTAAAGAATTTTTTGTGAGGAAGCTCTCAAATTCCTGCTATATATACTGAATATCACGCCCTTAATTTAATATGATGGCCTGATTTATTTTTTGAAAACAGCGGGAAACGAGAACATTGTTCATATCATATCTCTACATGTTTTTGTATTGGGTAGACTTTTTCCTTACAGACGACATTGGAATTATTTACAAACTGAATGCGGTTTACCTTACTTTGTTCGCTATAAAAAAACGAAGTGTCACGACCAAGTCTATTTCACATCAGAGGAAATTAGGCGACTCCTTTTTTCCTGTATTTGAATTTATTTTTTATTTTTTTCGATTAAAAGAAAATCTACTTTTCCTATCTGAAAATGATCAATAACAAATTTGTAGATCTTTTCTGGTTAAACAACTTTTGTCTATCAATTCTTTTTTGTACCTTGTATCGTTTTTCGAAAATTATTTTTTTGTATTGTTGATGTTATTTTTACGATTAACACAAAAGCTAAACGTCCTATCAAAAAATCATTAATGACAAATTTATAGCTCTTTTCTGGATGAGCAACATTTGTCCATTTGCTTTTTTCATAGCTTGTGTCTTCTGTCCAAAAATTAATTTTTTTCATTTTTATCGTTGTTTTTTACGAATGAAACAAATATTACGCATCCTATCAAAAAATGATTCATAACAAATTTGTAGGTCATTCTTGGTTGCAAAATTTTCGTTGATACATCTTTTCTCGTATCTTGCATAAAGTTGTTATAATAATCTTGTAGGGCTTTCAGAAATCAAAGTTTTTCTTGTCTTTACTTTTTTTCATATCCAGCGTTGTTTGGCTTAAAATGTTTAATTTTTTTTGTTGAAAATTGATTTTTTAAACGCTTTTCCATTTTTGATGGAAAATTCATCTTTCATAGCCGAAAATTCAACTATTTGTTGAAAAACTCTTGTTTTTGTTTAGAAAATTAATCTTCTTATTTAAAAATTCATCTTCTTGGCGGAAAATTCATTTATTTTGATGATAATACAGTATTTGTTGATATAAACCATTTTTGAAAATTTTCAAATTATTATCCTGATTTTCATCAAGAATCGGTACTTATTTCAAAGAAGGTTGACGACGTATGAACAATTTTATGTGATGTAAACATTTTTGTCAAAAAATCGGTGATTTTAAACAAAAAACATAGGTGTAAAAGAAGATGTACAATCTTAAACAATTTTTTGTTATGTTAGTCTTTTTCATCTACAATTTATGTTGTCAATAAAAAATCATCAGATTTCAAAAAATATATAAAATATTCGAACAATAATAGACTATATCAGTATTTTCGTCGGAAATTGGTATTTTTAAACAAAGGTCAGTAGATATAAATCCAATGATTTTTCAAAAATTAAATTTAAAAGTTTGAATAATTGCGGTGTATTGTCATTTTTTCGTAGAAAACCAACATTTCTTTCACAAATCATTAGACTTCAGAGACGATTCATATTTTTTTTTAAATTTCAAGTTACCTTGGTGTTTCACATCGAAAAGTCGTATATTCAAAAAGAAAGCATCATAATTTAAACAAGATTAATAATCTCTCAACAAATCTGGATTATTTTAGTGTTTTCTTTTCTGCAGAAAAATTTTTGATTGGAAAATTCGAATCGATCCGTAGAATTAAAGAAATATTATGTTTGCTCATGTTTGTTTTCTACGGGGTTACATATGGGACGACCCTCGGTTGTAACTCTGATTCGTAGATCGAGCCGTTTGGAATTACTACAAAAATGTGGTTTTTTTTATCAAAATTAAGATTTCGAGGATTAAATGGCCGGAAATTTCCAGCTGAAAGCAATTCGTTACCATTTATATTTATATGAGCAATCCAAGGTGTATGAACGGCTGGATCATGATCGGATTTTACATCATGATTGCCCAGTGTTGCGAATGTAGCATAATGACATTTATATCCCTTGTTTATATAAACGAAACGACGGTTCGTAGGAAATCCGACAGGAACTCGGTATTCAGGGTCCATCCATTCGGGTTCTTTATTGATGGGTTGACTGTTCTCATCCAAGAATTTCCTGATATTTCGTCTGTAAATCGATTCATCCTTCATTATTATTTGAACGCTGTTTTCGGGTATAGGTAACGGAGATCCATCTGCACCTAATTTTGTAACAAAAAAATTGACATTTCTGAAGTACATGTATACTGGTAACATAAACATGAAGATTTAACCATTTTGAAAAATATGCGGAAGAAAATCATGTAAGCTGTCTATTGACGCCAGCAGATTATAGGGTAGTCAGTGAAGACATTAAAAATCGAAAGTTTCTCTCCTCAAATGAACCAGTGAAATCTCACTTGTTAAAATAGCCAATGTTACTGCTGATCAGTGGGATTTCACCAGTTCACTCAGTGGAACTCCGTCACTGGTTAAATCAGTAAGGTGCACTGGCTCCTCAGTACCAGTAGTCATCTGGTCGTAGGCGTTGTCAGTAAGTTGGTTAGGTATGACACATATTTCATCACTTCTGTGCTAATCTTTGCAAAATTATTTTTGAAAAACCGCGCTTTACCCTCACGACAATAAATGAGGCAACCAGGCCGCAAATGTTTCTAACAAAAACACTAGTACAAAATAAGGATCGTTTTCATTCAAATAATAAATGCAAAGGTCTGATCGCGGTGACAGGCGCGCACCAGTAACGACTAGAGGTTCATGTCTTGGCCGCGTGGAGCGCTATATATACTGGTTGAATCTATCACTTAGCGTCACTGGTACATTCAGTAACGCTGTTTTAGTTGATTTACTGACTAATTCACCCACTCAAAGGCAGAAAATTACAGGTTCACCAGTGATAATTGAAAATACTGATTCAACCAGTCACAATTGCACTCGTTCAAATTAAGAGAGTTCACTTAAAGTCTAAAAGTTCTTTGTTTTTGAGTAAATAGCAAATACCGAAAAATTTCAAGGAATTTTTACGGACTTTGAGGGGTGTTAAGGTATGAAGAACGATTTTCGCAGATTAGAAAGAATGTTAAGAGATTTCGGAATATTTCGAACAAAGTCACGTATTTTGAAGGGTGCCAGGGAAATTTAATGGGATGTGGAAAATTTAAAATAATTTGAAGGGATTCCAAAAGATTCTCAAAAATTTCGAAAAAATTTTATGAAAATTTACTGAAATTTTTAAAGCTTTTAAACATCTTTTAAGGATTTTAATATATTGTGAGGTATTTTAATTTC
Source organism: Andricus curvator (assembly GCA_932195095.1). Taxonomy (NCBI): domain Eukaryota; kingdom Metazoa; phylum Arthropoda; class Insecta; order Hymenoptera; family Cynipidae; genus Andricus; species Andricus curvator. Next base: position 369,361 of record CAKNYM010053150.1, on the reverse strand, counting down.
ATCTAAATTTATTTCTTTTTGATAGAAAAGTTTACTATTACATTTTTGTTTCAGAATTATTTCCCTTTTGTTACAAAATCGTTCTTCTGTTTGAAAATTAATTTTTTTTTATTGGAAATTGGACTGTTCTATTTTTTGTGAAAAGTTAATTGTTTTCAGTTTAAAATTTAACCATTACTTTTTTTTTAAGTTTTATCTTTTTGGTTTTAAATTCAACTGCTTAGTTGGAAGTGGAACTCTCTTTTTGAAAATTCGTTCTTTTTTGGTTGAAAATTTATTTCTCAACTGAAAATTCAACTATTCTATTCTTCGCGGAAAATTAATCGTTTTTAGTTGAGAATTCAACAATTTGGTTCAAAATTATTTTTCTGGATTCAAAAGTTGACTGGTTGGTTAAAAGCTTAACTACTTTGTTGAAAATTATTTACATTAGTTGAAGATTCGTCTCATAGGTTAAAAATTGAACTATTATTTCGAAAATTAATTGTTCTTAATGAACAATTATTATTTATTTAATGGAAAGTCAACTATACCATTTTTTGTTGAAAATGTATGGTTTTTATTTGAAAATTCTACTATTTGGTTGAAGATTAATATTTTTGATTTAATATTTTACTGTTTCGTCGATATTTCAGCTTCTGGAGTGAAAATTCAACTAGTTTGATGAATTTGTGTTAAAAGTCTATTATTTTGGTAGAAATTTTGTTTCTTTTTGGTTTGAAAATTAATTTTTTTAAACTGAAAATTGTGCTATTTTATTTTTGGTCGCAATTTAATCGTTTTTAGTTAAAAAGTACAATATATTCCGACTAGAAATTGTGGGAAAAGCTCTACAAACTTTACGGGTAATTGTCAAAAGTTTTGAGATTTTGAAAGTTTACAAAATAGTGAAATTTTCAATATCTCTTGAAATCTCTTGCGAAATTCCTTGAAATCCTATGAAATCTTGGGAAAAGCTACTAAATTTTTGGAAATTCCTTGAAATTTTTTTAATCTTTTGAGATCCTTTGGAACATTTCGAAAAATATAAATATAAAATCGTAAATGTATGGTTTCTCTATTTTTTGCAGCACTTATATCAATACTTTGATATTTTTCATATCTATTCTGAGTATCTCATAATGATTTTTCTAGAATTGCAAAAGAATCATTATAGGCCTATACTTACAAACCATGGAACAATTTTCAAATTTCAGCAAAAAATTCTAAACTCAAACAATCTATAAAAAAATGTAATGTGCTCTTTTGAAAAATAAGTGGAGATGCTTAATTCCATAAATCTTTAGGTGTTGACCTAATTATTCACATCGGTTAATAATGAAAAATTTAATTGCTCAACTTGTTTTTATTTCACGGAAATGATAGCAGATTCTCATCATGCAAACATTACTAGAAATTTCGAAAGATCAACAAATCTGTTTTTCTGGAATCATTTTTCAAACTGTAAGCATGAGTCAGCTTGATTCGTCATATGACACTTTTTCCTCAAAAATAAAACGAAAATACTATGATAATAGACATTTTTTAGAAATAATAAGAGAATAATGAAAGTAATAATAAAAAGAGGTAAAAAGAAATAAAAAGAATGATAAAAAAAATATTTTTATCTTTTAGCTTCGAGCTCATTATTTTTATTCATCAAAAACTTACGTAAGGTTTTTTCTTAAATTTTCTCCTCCCCCTCCCCAAAAAAAATAATAATCTATTTATTTATTGCAGGCTTCACAGTCTTAACCAACTCTTTTTTGTTGAAAAGTCTACTACTAAATTTTCATTTGAAAATTCATCTTTTTTGGTTAAAATTTTTGTTATGTCGGTTAAAACGTACCTGATTGTTTTGTTGAAAATGTAACCATATTCTTTAAAATTCATCTTTTCGGCTTAAAAATTGAACAATTTGATTTAAATTCATTTTTTTCTTTAACTACCAAATTTTTTCGTTGAAAGTTCAGCTATTGTGTCGTAATTCATTTTTTTTTGTTTAAAAATTAATTTTTGATGGTCAAAATTTAATCTTTTTGAAATGAATATAACCTTTTTGTTGAGAATTCATATTTTTGGGGTAGAAAATTGAACTATAGTGTAGAAAATTCGTATTCTTGTCTAAAAAATTGAAGAATTTTCTAATCGAAAATTCAATAATTTTGTGAAAAATTCAATCATTGGATCGAAAGTTGTACTAATTTCTAAAAATTTATTTCTTTCGTGGAAATTTCTTTGGCTCTTTGGTTGAAACAATAGTTTTAAATATTTTGGTAAAAATTCGCTTTTTTATGAAAATAGCCTGTTGTACCTGAAAATTTGAACTTTTAATTTTTCTTGAAAATTTATCTTCCTTAGTTATAAATTTAAATCTTTTGTAAAAAATGCGTTGACTGGAAATTAATTATATTCAATGAAAATTTAACTACTCAATTATTTGTTAAAAATTCAACTTTTTTAGATTACAAATTTTAATATTTGGTTGAAATTTAGTTATTTGGTTGAAAATTCGTCTTTTTGATAAACAAAAATTAATCTTTTTGGTTGATAGTTCAACTATTTGGATAAAAATGTATTTATTTTGTTAAAAATTTGTCTTCTTTGGTAAAAAAAAAACTAATATAATAGATGAAACTAATGGTAGAAAATTAAACATTTTTTTGGACAATTGGTGTATTTTGCTGAAAATGTATCTTTTTTAGTAGAAAATATATATTTTTTTTTAAATCTCACTGTTTTGCTTAAAATCAATCATTTTCAGGTTGAAATTTAAACTGCTTAGTTAAAAAATAACTTTTTTGTTGAAAAATCATATTTTGGGGTTGAAAATTCTTTTCTTTTGTCAAAAATGCGTTTCTTTTATTGAGAATTTTTTTTCAGTGAAAATTGAACAATTACATTTTTTGTGAAAAATTGAGTATTTTAGTTTAAAAATTCAAATGTATTTTGCTGAAAATTTATCTTTTTTAGTAAAAATTATATTTTTTTTTAATGTCCCTGTTTTGCTTAAAAACAGTCATTTTTAGGTTTGACATTGAACTGCTTGGTTAAAAATTTACTTTCTTGTTGAAAAATCATATTTTTAGATTGTAAATTCTTTTCTTTTGTAGAAAATGCGTTTCTTTCGTTGAGATTTTTTTTATGAAAATTGAACTATTTCATTTTTTGTGGAGAATTGAACATTTTCGTTCAAAAATTCAAATATTTGGTTGAAAATTTTTTTTATTTGTTGAAAATTCGTCTTTGTCTAGGAAAAAAAATTGATTTTCTTGGTTGAAAGTTTGACTATTTGGTTAAAAATGTCTGTATTTTGTTGAAAATTCTTTCTTTTTGGCAGAAAATTAATCTTTGTTGAAAATTCAACTATTTGGTAAAAAATGTATGTATTTTATAAGGAATTTGTATTTTTGGTAGAAAATCAATTTTCTCGGTTTAAAATTCATCTTTTAAGTTCAAAATGTATTTGTTTGGTTAAAAATGAATATTTTTTCGTTGAAAATTCAAGTATTTTTTTTAATTTATCTCTGTTGGTACAAATCAACTGATTATGATTTAAAATAAAAATCTTCTCATGGCTAAAGTATCAACTATTACTTGGTTGAAAAATGAAACACAATATTTGTAATAATATTTTATATGATTATAGATAATATTACGATAGAATATTTCATTTAAGTAACTATTTGGCTTAGATAGCAGTTTAATAAGTTCGATTAAATTTGGCGTTTAGCCTTATGACTTTCTTCAAAATTTGAAAATTGTTCTATCCCTCCCAGTTCAATATGAAAATGTTCATCCTGAACTATTTTAGTTTCACTATGTACCTTTCCAAAATGAAAAAACACTGTTTCAATGCATAGACCATTTCAACTCACGGCGCCCAAAAATTCGGAATGCTTCACCAAAAAGTAGGAAATTTGATAGCAAGTTTAAATGAAAATTCTTTAATTTTTGATGGCTTCCAATTTGAAAGAAAAAGAAATATTAAGTAATTCTCGATTTGAGATTTTCTAATTCTTGAGACGTCCAATTATATTTATATTTAACAACTTGTGTAACAAGAAGAAAAAACTGTTTACTAGGTAATAACTAGTTCAAAAACTGTAAATATTGGTTCTAAATTGTGGAATTCAAGAATTCAAAAAATTAATCGTGTTTAAAGACATGTATGCAATATTTGTTATAAATAATTATTATATAATTTTATACTTACTTTTAAAATAAAGCAGACCCCCGAGTATGTGGAATAAAATTCCAACGAAAATCTGCATGTTTTAAAAAGACACTATTATAGAGAACTGTATTTTGATTTTTGAAGAATTTTTTGTGAGGAGGGTCTCAATAGGTTCCTGTTATATATACTAACTTTCATGGCTTTATTTATTCTTCATAATAAAGAGGGGAGCGAGGCAGATTTTTAATGCCACATCAATGAATTTTCCGTATTTGCTTTTTAATTACAACACTTTCGGGATACAGACTGTATTAGTTGGCATGGTAAATGTCGAAGAAGCAAGCAATTAATATTATTTTCCAAAACGTTGAAATTATTCTATTTTCAAATGAAAAAAATATCGCAGATTAACATAAAACATTTTTTTTATTCATATTAATTAAAATAAGGTAAAAATAATTATTTGTAAGTTGACGATGTATGCTCTCATTGCATAAATATAATTTTTCATATTCAGTGACAATGTTTTGATATTTTAGAAGTCAAAATAGAAATTTTAGATCTTCTGCTCGAGGCTTAAAATATTAAAATTACTTTATTACTATTATTTTGCATACTACAATCAACTAAAGAAATAATTAAGAAAATAAAATTGTGGTCTTTGTTTTTTTTTGTATAACATTTATTTTTATTAAATGAGCACAATGTATCGATTATCCTGATAATTCTTCTCTTCGTCATATTTTCACATCATAAGTTCATTGTGAAAATTAATTTTAATTACGCATAAAATTTTCGCTTTTCACATTTTTTTATTGCTAAAATTTCTGATTTTCAGAAAAACAGTGGCTATCTGGTTATTGTTTCAACTTTTTGAATTTTCCTTCACAGATTTTTAAACAATGAGAAACCCTCCTTCGGACCTTGCAAATTAATTAAAGCACCTTGCGAGCATTGGGAACCCCTAAATTCACTGAAGTCCTTGTGAATCTGATGAAATCAATTAAAATTAAAATAAAAAAAATTAATTAATTTAATTTACTTAATTAAGAATTCCATGGGATCTTTTAAGATATCCGGAAACCTTATAGGTTCTCTAAAATCGTTTCATATCATCCGAAATTTTTCAAATCCAAATGAAATTTTTTTGAATTTTGAAAATTTCTTTGAATCTTGTGAAATATTATAAAATATTCAAAATCCTTCGAAATCATTAGAAATACCTAGAAATTTTGCGAAGCTCTTGAGAATTCCTTGGCGTTTTTCAAAATACCTTAAAATCCTTTTGAAATCCCTTCAAATTATTGTAATTCCTTGGAATCCTTTTAATTATTATTATTTTTTTTACAAGAATGAATCTTTGGAAATAACCTCACATATTTGGAAATATATTAGAATCTTTGAAATCCTACAAAAATCCTCAATTCTTGTGAAATTCAAAGAAATATTATGAAATTTCTATCGCACAAAAATCCTTTGACATTTATTTTAGTCTTTCGGAATCTTTTAAAAATATCCTAAAACCTTATAAATCCTATGTATATATATATATATATATATATATATATATATATATATAT